>JAQGBE010000439.1:0-18804 GCA_034698225.1 Scheloribates latipes | reverse complement strand
CAGATTAGGCCACTTGAGAACAATCGCCTCGACACTCATCTCACTGAAACAATTTACGAACAGCGCTACTCATTTTGTTTTGCACAATATTCACCTAGATAGATCAATTTAGATCACTTCAGATCACCAGATTTGATCCCTTCGGTGATCTCTTGTTTATTCCGACTCGGATTCCAATCGCGATTCAGACATAAATCACAGATAAATCCAAATCAGCGAACAGAGAGTGGGCTCACAATTGGCATGAATTCCGAGATTGAAATCCCAGTTCTTTGCTCTTCATATAATAACTTTTTGTAGGAGAGAAGAACGAGAGAGCACTGAGTCGTCCCTTGAGTTATAAATAATTTCCGCCAAAGATTAGTCGAATCGAGTGATAAACGGAATCCATTGAAATAATTTAATTTTCTCCGATCATCGTTAAAAACAAAGGAAATGTCATGACTTGATCTCTTCAGTAACAGACCATCACTTCTACGTCAACGACACCAATGATCTAAAAGAAGTTGTCCTCAACGAGACTCTCGCAAATCAGAGTTCCTTCATCTTCAACGTTACCATCGGTACAGACGGTACAGATCTAACGCTACAAATCAACGGCACGTTCGCCAAAGTCTGCGAAAGTTCTTCTAATTCTACGTCTACTGTAATCATAGCGTTGTAGGTATTCGTAGATCAGTTGAGTGACAATTAACGGCAATGCGATCGCACCCGCAGTTTGGCCAGTCTTTGCCTCATCCTCTTGACCGCACTGGCGCTCACACTAATCATTCTTCGCCGTAAGAAACCGATTACATTCAAGTTTGGACAGAAAGAAGACGACGATTACGAGGGCCGCGGATATAGTACTAACTTGTAAGAAAAGAACCGACTGTTTGACCGACTTCTCTATCGACCACTCATATCGTGGTTCTCTTTGCAGCGATGACAACGACAACTCGTCGAGTAAGAGTTCTTCGTTGGACGTGACCAACAACAGTGTGGCCACCGTTCCGAAGATCAGTGGCAACAACAGTCCGCGACCACCACAGCCGAGGAAGTCGTCGCTGAAGCCGCCGAAGACTAGTTTAGCGGATCAGTTAAACAATAACAATAACAGTGCGTTCGAAAACGGGGCGTTCAATGGCACCGAACTAGAAGTGGTCGACGAAGTGAACGAAGATCTTAAGGCCGACCAAAAGATTAATTTTGACGAAACGCGTCGCAAATCTATCGTCACATTCAGTGATCAGACAGATGTGAATTACGGATGACTCGAACCTATAGTTAAATGACTTTTGATATTTCAGTGCTATTTATCGCCGTTTAGTCTCAACTCATTTCATGCGAACAAAACATTGAATCAGTGATTGGTTTAAGCGTTTCATTAATTTGTAAATTCACTCAATTATTGTGATATTTGACGAATCAATTGCTTGTCGTTTGTATTGAGTATTGAATCGTATGAATAAAGAAAATTTATTCCTGTCTTTGTTGGCCAAGTGCTCACATATTTTAACATTTTCAAGTTAATCACTCCTTTGGCTCAAACTATTCGGTAGTTTTAAATTAAGACTTAGTCTATTGTTTAATTGATCAATGACCTGCTGATATCGCTTTTAACTACTAGCACACCTGTCCAGGTTCAATGTAACGTAAAAGAGTTTTTGAGTGAAAACTTGGTTTTTTAAATAAAACAGAATAATCGCCAAAAGAGTGAGTTTGGCCACAAAAGAGTGAAACTTAGTTCGGATGACAATCGTTGCTCTCATAATCAGAACTGAGTTTACATTCAATTGATTAATCACTACTCGAAAAGGCGTCTCAAAGGAGTCAATAATCTTCGATATCAGTGGTTGTGTGAGATATTTGAGGTATTCTTCACTCGAATCGAGAGCTAAGCACTTGAATGATACCTAAATTTTTTTATTAGTTTTAACTTTATTTACATTAATTAATTTATTTATTTATTAGTTTACGTCGAATATGAATATCAATACCGCGAACATAAGATTTAGACATTATTTGATGCAATGATTATTAAATAAACTATTTTTGAAATATTACTCCAATTATTAATAATAATAATGATTAATGTTTAGTACAATCAATAAATTTTGAATATATTATAATAAACACTAAATAAAATTAGATTTGTATCAATAGTTGACTCATTTTTTGCCTAATTTCGGTTTCTTGGGGGCCGACCAACGAAGACAACTCACGTCGACCGTCAGCCGAGGCTTCTTATACTGAGCGCTCTTCAGGTGCTCTTCGACCAGCTTTGGTGTCACACATATCACGTGCTGTCCCTTCCAGTACTTAACCATATTTAGACTCTGAAGAGTTCCGATGATATCGTTTTGTGTGATCGAAGTCATTTGACTCAAATCCCTGATCGATAGCACGCCTCTGAAGTCGCGGAGTATTTCGAGCAAAACCCACGACCAATACGACCGATAACTCAATTTCCCCAAATCGGAGAGCGGCTTCTCTGGAGAGCCCACCGTTTGGTCCAATTTGGACAACTCGTAGCTGAAGGCGATTAAGAACTTGCCGTAGCCTTTGCGCTGATAGGGCGGGAGAGTGAGAATGCAGGCCAAGTTGTTGCCGTCGGGCGACTCCTTCTCTTTGCTGAAGTAGCCGACCACGTGTGCCCCGTGTTTGTCCACTTCGCACAGGATGTAGAATATGAACGGCTCGACGTCGAAGAACAGTGTCTTGTGATCCAAGAAGAGTTTGGCCAATAGGCACAGGTTCTGGCAATAGATTTTGTGGTCCTTGCCGTCCACCTCATACAAAGATATCGTCGACTTGCGATAGATCTCCTTTCCTGGTGGCTGACGGTAACAACAGTCCGACTGATGGTATCGATAGGTCTTCTCGAGTCTCATGTATTTTAGGCAATACTCGCAGATCCAGAGCTTCGGTTGTTTGCCGTATTCTTCCGGATAGGGCGAGAAATACCAGCAGTCTATCTCATATTTTCCGTATTGAATTCTGTCCACATATTTCACTTTAGTGATGGCCTCGTGTTCGCGCTCCAGAGCGGCGGTCGTCGGATCCATTTCGGCGATCGTCTTCTGGATGTGATTGATTTCGTCATGTTTTCGCTTCTGGTTTCGTGTGATCTTTCGATCGGTGCCATCGATGGAGTCGTTGGCGCAACAGACCGGACCTATTTTCAGCACTTCTTGTTCGGGCTTTGGTTTGTCGGCGCCGTTCGTCGAGTGGGCTTCGAAGCGGTCTCTTTGGACCCATTCGTCGAGCCGTCGGTTGAAGCCCTCGTAGTGGACGTAATACTCGTATTTTCCCAATTCGATGCCGTTTTGCCGCATCTCAATCACTTCGGCAGAATCTGTGGTAATATCAAAACAACAATTGAGTGAAAGACAATTACAATCGATTGGCTGAAGACATACGCCAAGTGTTGTCCGACCGCTTCACCAACCAGTGGTCACCGACTTCGGGCTCATTATCGGCCCCTTTCTTGATCTCAACCTCGGGCTTAGTCTCGACATCAGTCATGACTACTAATATGTGGTCTGCGATGAGTGGTCACCGAAATATTGGTCACAATTGCGATCGTTTTGTCCTCTCTTCTGACAAATGAATGCCTTTCTAACGCACTATTGTTTGACACAAGTCTTCACACAAAAGACGTCTTATTGTGACAACACTTTGACTCTGCGGTCATTTAAACGCCGATTTAATGGTCAATAAGAGTGGAATACCAAGAGGTTTGTGTCCCAGATGTATGACATCGTTAACTAAATTATGAGTCATCGATATCTTTAACTCTAATCACTTTTTGCAAGAGTTATAACACTTTTTTGGAGACAATGTTTATGAATGAGACCACTCTTTAACGCCAATCACAACAACACGTGTTTTGAATTGATTTGATTCGCCGGACAACTAATCACTTGATATGAGCCGAGGCTTTGGCGGACGCGGCTTTGGAGGCGGGGGTGGAAGAGGAGGCGGCGGAAGAGGTGGTGGCGGCCGCGGGTTCGGTGGAAGAGGAGGCGGTCGAGGCGGTGGTCGCGGCGGCGGTTTCGGTAACAGAGGCGGCTTTGATATGGGACCGCCGGAAACTGTGCAAGAGTTCGGGGTTTACACTCACCAATGCCAGAACCAGTTGGTCTGCAAGGCCACCATCGAAGAAGTGCCATTCTTCAACGCTCCGATTTACACGGAAAGCAAACAACAGATCGGCAAAGTGGACGAAATCTTCGGATCGATCAGAGATTACGTAAGTTGGCGTCAAAATAAGCGATACTTACGAAGACGTCGAACCACTTTTTGATGCCACCAACTAATCAATTGGTAATTACAGTCGATATCAGTGACCCTCTCCGACAACGTGAAGGCCCAGACGTTTCCACTCTCGCAGAAAGTATATATCGATCCCCAAAAGTTATTACCACTTCAAAGGTTTTTGCCGACTCCGGGCGGCAAAACGGGAGGACGAGGTGGTGGCCGAGGCCGAGGCCGTGGCGGCGGTGGACGCGGAGGAAGAGGAGGTCGCGGTGGTGGCGGTTTTGGAGGTTTTGGAGGAGGACGAGGCGGCGGTGGCCGCGGCTTTGGAGGGAATAGGAGTAACTTTGGAGGCGGAAGAGGTGGCGGCCGAGGCTTCGGAGGTGGACGAGGAGGCGGTGGCTTCCGAGGCAGAAGATAGTTGCATGCTTTGGATTATCAAATATATCCTCCAATCATACAATACATGTATATTTTTAAATCATTTATTCGACAAATTTGTCATTTATTTCGACTAAAATTAATTTTTTGACGAATAAAATGTGAAATGAATTTGTGTTTTGTTATGGATTTTCGTCGAATTTGATGTGTTTATTGAGTTTGACGCCGACGTTAGTCCTGAAGCTCTCGACTCGGCTAATGATTTTTTCGAAACCTCTCTCTTTGTTCTTCGATCTCCTGACCGACTCATCACTATTCGACTTCTTTTTGATTCTTTGTTCGTATATTTGGTTCCAATAGTCTGACTCTTCAATGCCCTCCAAAACAGACGATTCGCCCAATTGTTTGAACTTTTCGTTAGAGACCAATGTCTGGCAGTCGTCCGAACTATTGGTCCGAACATAACAAATGCCGTCAACTGTTTGATTGTCGGCATTGAACTTCATTTGACTCATCGGAAGATCGATGTATTGAATGTCACTTTTGGCTCCAATTAGTCTAATATTTTGCTTAAATTTCTGTTCATTCAAATCAATCGACGGAATCGCAAATTTCAATTTGATTATGAGTCCGGTCTCGAAAGACCTGTCTTCAGAGACATCATTCTCTTTCTTCGGGAGTTCGGCATCACTTTTGTTACTCTCAACTAAAAGTGATTTCTTTATCGCAGTCATCGTTTGCTTCTGAAGTTTCAAATATTGATTCTTCCATTGCTTCCACTCTTTCTTCGACATAACCCTCAGATTAATTACTTCGGGATTCTCTTCTTGTGCGCCATTCATAACGGCTTTTCGTTTTCTCTTCCTTTTCTTCTTCTTTTTACTCACTTTAGTGGTCACATCATTGTCTTTAGTTTCCATCTCTTTGTCAGAGCAATGAGTTTCGTCAGATATCTTTGATTTCTTAGCCACGACTTCATCATCAGCTTCCGCTTCGTGCGGTCGTTTGTGGGAAGTATCATCAGAAACATTGCCATCATTTGGTTGCGATAACTCGGAAACAATTATATCGCCTCCATTTTGGTCAGATGGCTGGTCACCGGTCTTTTGACTGGTCTTCTGATTGGCCGCTGAATACTGAATGAAATGTTTGACCGCTTTCTCTGCCTCTTCTGGTTGAGAGAACTCAATGAACGCAAATCCCATTATATTATTGTTATGTTTGAAGTGAGGAATTCTGATATAATCAATGCGACCGAAGCCACCGAAGACCGAACGAATCCAATTGTGATCTGCATTCGGCGGAAGTCTCTCGACATATATGGTTGAGTTGTCGGCGAAGTTGTTGTCTTTGTTGACAAAAGGTTGGCTTCGCTTCACTTTGAGCTCATTGGCGACCAAAGACAGACATTTGGAGGCCTCGAGAGCCAGACTAATGTCGAGCACTCTTTGAGTCATTTGCGATATTTTGTTGAATTTGAAGAACTCATTCAAATCGACCGCATTTTGTCCCATCGCTTGCGGGTCGTCGGCGCCCACCAGTTGTCTCATATACCGGTCGTGTCTTAGGTTGGCATCACTGAAGTAGAACTCGATCTGAGGACAGACAAACAAATGAGATTAACCAAGAAATCGGTGACAATCTTCGGCAAACCTGTTCTCGGATGGCAGTCAACAGACGTTTCTTCCGTTTACGGCGTTTCTCTTGTTTTGGTTTATCCATAATTAAGACAAGAGTTGGACTAAAATGACAATCGTTTGTCGTTTTCTCTATTGATTTGATTGCAAAACAGATTTATTAATCAAAAGTCTATTTAATTCTAATTTTATTTACGTTTTGTTTCAATGTTGACGTCAAAGCAGTCTTGCATTTGACCGACAAATTGGTGTCATTTATAGTCTACTCGAATGCAAAACATAAGAGAATAGTATGTAAAATGAGCACAACTGCCAAAACGAGCCCAATTTGAATCGTCTCGGTATCTCACTCTCAATCAAGGTATCGAAGAATGTTGAAGAATATCGAAGAATAATGGCAACACTCAGAAAAGATAGTTTTAAATCATTTATTTGACTAAATCCATACGGATTTTTGGAATCAAACAAATTGAGGCCAATTACTGAACATTCGATTCTTTGCGGACACTTATCTTCTTTTCTTTGTCTTAGTCTTAGTCTTGGGCGACCTGCCTTGTCTCATCCTTGTCTCAGCCTCCCTGTTTGTGATAGTGGACACAACTGGTTTGCTGGGTGGACCTGAAGCAGGGCGCTCGCCAGGCTTTGTTGTGTTTGTTGGCCGTGTGATAATGGACGCAATGGGCGCCGCACTTCTTCATGTAGCCGAGACCACCTTTCTTCTGGCCCCACCTCGGCTTCGCGCCCTTCTTGGTTCTCGACGAGTGTCGGGCCCTTTCACTGGACGCACGGTGTCCGCGGCCAGTCGAGGCTTTGTCTGTCGTCTTGTGGAAGTGAACGCACTCGATATTGTCGGTCCCTCTGTAGCACCGCGTTTGAAACGCCCTGTCCTTCATGCCCTTGGCGTGGATGTGCACACAACCGGTGCCGCACTTCCTCGGTTGCCTTGGTCGACTCCCACTTCTTCTTCGACCGCGACCCCGGCGTCTTGACCTGCCTCGGCCACGACTTCGGCTTCTGCTTCTGGACCGGCCGCGACCACGAGTCCGGCGTCTGCCTCTGCCTCTGCCTCTGCCTCGATATCTTCGTGCCATTGGGATCAGCCCTTGTCAGCCAAGACTAGATTTCAAATTTCAATTTCTGTCCAACTGTTTGTTCAATTGATTTGAATATACAGAACATTATAGATATTTGAAGTGAATTATTGAATTGTTCGCGCAATGCGATAATGTTTTGTTGCATTCAATTGATGGGATATTGTGCTGAAAATGTTCACAATTTGTATCCAATATAGATAATTCAGTTTATATTAGTTAACATAGACTAAAAAATTAATCGTCTTAATCGAGTTAACCAATTTGACAGATCAAATCTAGTTAATCTAGTTGGTACAATACTTTAGACAATCGAAGCTAGTTTTCAAAGGGTATATCGAATTTATCTAGGAATTTATAGGTACAGACTCTGTACTACAGAGGACTCCCCGAATAGTTGACCACTTGGTGCTAGGTAAAATCGCAAACTATTGGGAGATTTTAGGTCATCTCTTTATCATTAGGTCTATGGACAAGAAACCACGTGACAAGTGGTCAACTATTCGGAGAGTCTATTGAGAGGAACTATTGTGGGCTCTTCTGTATTTAGAAATTGTGAATTTAGAATCACATAACCTCTGACCTGACCTCATATTCACTGCTGTTTTCGCACTCATTGGGATGATTGGACTGACCATTGATTCCAATCTAAACCAGTTTATGATTCAGAACATGATTAGAATTGCAATCAAATACATGTAATAAACGAAGTCTACCAATAAAGTTAGTTTTGAGCTATTTATTTGTCAAAACCCCATTAAAAATCATAAATAATCAAATCTTTGGCCAATTTGATCGTCCCGTTGGTCGGCCACTCGTGTCAACTGTTCAGTTTGCGCGATGATAATGGAGACAATTGATACTGTCAGTCGATTTGAAGCAAGGGCTTCGATAGAATTTGTCTTGTTTGTTGAGTGTATGGAAGTGGACACACCCCGCATGACACTTGTAGGCACACTTCCGGCCATATTTCCCAACTCGGCCACGACTCCAACCACTTCGGCCGTTGTAATTGGCTCTGCCCCGGGGCCCCCACGCATTTTCCCAGGCTCTGCCATAGCTTTTGCGCCGGCCTCTGCCACGACCCCGACCACTTCGGGCTTTGTAATTGGGTCTGCCCCGGGGCCCCCACGCATTTTCCCAGGCTTTGCCCCAGGTTCTGGGTCGGCCTCTGCCACGACTCCGACCACTTTGGGCTTTGTATTTGGCTCTGCCCCAGTCTGGCCCCCAGGGCCCCCAGGAATTTTCCCAGGCTCTGCCCCAGCCTCTGCCACGACCTCGGCCTCGGCCTCTTCCACCGACTGGATCGGTGTGGTGAAAGTGGACGCATACCATTTTGTCTCCCGGCCCGAAGCAGCGATGTCGCCAAGACTTGTCTCCTTTGTTTTTGTAGTGATAGTGGAGACACTTCCTGTTGCAACCGTAAGCATATCCCAGTTGACGTCGGCCTCTGCCACGGGCTCGCCCTCTACCTCGGCCTCGGCCTCTTCTTGCCATCGCAATTTGTGATCAGCACTTGTCCGCGAAGAGTTTTGACAAACCGGCGTTTGAATATCCCATTCAAACTAATATTGAACTATTTGATCGTGCAACAATTAAGTGTCATTTTGAAAAGTGTCGCTAAGTTTGGTTTCGGTAGTCTTGAAAATTACAAACTTTGAAATTTTAACTGATATTTGAATTTGATATCAGTTGAACAGTGGATTTGAAGTGAACAGTGAATAGTTGGACAGAAATTGAAACTCTGAACCAAATTTGACGGACAAGTGTAGAGTCTCTACACTGTAGCCGTCGGCGTCAAGAATGGTCAAGAGACGAGTTCCTGGTCACGTAAGAATGCCTCCGCTCTGCAAATACAAAGGCAATTGTGTTCACATTCACTCGCAATATCGCGGAGCCAAACGATGCAAATTGTCGGGTCGCTGGACGTGTGTTCACTACCATCCCTATGAAAAAGACGAGGACAGCACCACCAACACCACCACCAGAAGGACCAGACGAATACGCAGAAGAAGGAGACGATAAACATGTTCGTCAAGAACCAGTAGTTCAGTGATTGGCATCAATTCGATTCTTTTGGTTGTAGACAAATAAATCTCAATCTTTCTTATTGCAAAAATGCCAAAAATGCTCTTTTATTCTTCAAATTAGAATAATATTCTTCGAAATCAATGTCATATCATAGTTGGTGAGAGCACTTTATAAACGTTTAAAAATGAGAGAAAATAATTGATGTAATGTTTTATTGAGTTGTCCACTAATTAATTGCGTCGATTAAAATGAATGTTAAAAACATTAAAACTTAAGTTACGTTTAAATTAGTCAATATTTGTGGCGATAATTATGAGGTGAATAATAGGGCTCTTCGTATGAAGACATCGGATATTCGGGTTTCGGTTCGTATGAGTAGTACGAGGGAGGGGTAGTCGGAGGCGGCGGCGAATAAGTGCTGCCGTAAGTGTCCTTCGGATAATCCGAATAGATTTGTGGCGGATATGTCTTCACAGGACTGTATTTCTTGTATTCCGGTTGATAGCTATAAGCGGGGGTCGGCTTTGGCGGCGGATAACTCGGATACTGCTCCGGCTTTTTGTACTCATAATAGTCGTCGATTGGATACATAACGGACGGGTGGGGTTCGGGCGGGGAGTGACTCATCTTATATACCTTTTTGTTAGGCTTATACTTTGCATATTCGGGTTGATAGGGCATCGAATAAGGGCTGTACTTCTTGGGTTTGGTCGCCTCATAAGGCTTTTGTGGCTCGTATTCGAGGGCCGGGTATGACATCGGCATCGCGTAGGGCTTCATATAAGGCGACGGCTGCGGCGAATATGTCATTGGTTTCGGTCCACTCTTGTAATAACTGGAAACGTATTTGCTTTTAGGCGTTTCGTGAGCCGGATAGGGATGAGGGATGTACTCGAGTTGGGCCGGCGGTTCGTAACTGGTGTACGGCTTGTACTCGACGGACGGCCTGTAATAGACTGGCATTGGCTCGTGAACTGGCTTTGGATTATATCCAGTCTCTAATGAAAGCAAATCTTTTTCATTAGTTTTGGCCGAATAAACGAAAGGGAGTACTAATAGAAAAACAAGAATCTGTAATAAAACACAAAATATTTAACATTGGATTAAACTTTTGTGAAGTCGAGTCGAGAAGTGCTCACCATTTCTGACGGTTAGAACAGTTCGGTTGTGATGGTTGTGATCAGTGTTTAAGACAATCGCAAAGACATAAATGAGTTGTTCAACGAGTGGTTCACTATTTATATAACGGAATACAAAGGATTGACTCAAACGGTAAGCGAAAACCAATTGATAGCTGAAGACCGCAAAACTGGTCTCAACTCTTAAGCGATTACTTGTTTTGAGTTTTGCGTAACATTTCAGACAAGTTTTGACAAACAAATCACTTTCTCTTTCCTATTGTCTATCTTTCACTCAATTATTTATAGTCGAGTCAGTAATTGTCTGACACTTCACTCAATTTGGATAAAGTGTTTCAAATGTTTGTTTGATTACTACTGACATTAATTGATGAAACGTTTCGTTCAATAAGAGGCGAGAAATCCTTGGCAAACATCTTCGGTTCTAAATTTAAGTATCGATTTTGTGCCGATCGACAACAATCCATTGAGCATCGATTGAGCATGCCACTCTCTAACCCTATCGACATTGTGATACTTAATTCGCTATTGTTTGCCACCAAATATTTATCACGCGATATGCAAGAATCAATTCTTTGGCTAATCTACGAATAAATTAACAATTGTTCCAATTAATGAGGAGCTAAACTTGGTGAAAATCTACTGGAATAGAGTATTTGCATGTTAATTGTGTTGTGTATCCGCAGTCAAGCCGTTAAAGTCGGTCCACATTCTCAAACGGACACATCATATGACGAAATGAAAGCGAATGTCGATTCAAATTAACAAAAAGGCCGAAACATTAAATAAAAAGCGAAAACTATGCAAACAATGAATTGGAAAATGAGTTTATCGTTGATCGTCAAAAAAAATACTCCAATTCTTGTGTCCCTCCGGTTGGCGACCCATATCTGGTGCCATAGTTTTGCCAAAACGGATGTCGCAGTCGCTGACAGACATTGCTTTTATGATAATCCATGTCATTCGCCGAATAATAGAACCACTTTTAATAGTCACATAAAGTGAAAGTTGAGCTTTTCGTAATGGTTCAAGACCATTAGACCATTAGACTCTGAATTATCAAATCGAATTTAATGCAATTTGAATGACCAGGATATTTGGCCGAGTCTGCCATTTCAAACTAGAAAACCTATTGACTTCGTGACCGTCGAGGTCTCAAAACGTTGTCTTATTTGCACTGAGATTTAATTTAATGATTAAAGTCGACGACAATTTAGGATTTAGTCAATTGTTTTGCTTTTTGATATCTATTGTGTAGTGAAAGCGGAAATGTCTTGCAGTGAGTGATCGAGTTATCTCACAAATTAATGATAATTCAAATTATCTTTTATTTGACTCAATCAACAAAATAAAAAGTTTTGAATTAATTTCCGTTTACTTTTAGTCACTAATTATTTGTGCATTTCTGATGAGTTTTCGCTCAAAAACCTATTCAAAAGCTCAACGTTCGCAACGTTCTGCACATCCTTTTGACGTTTGGTGTTTGGGATCGTTTAATCAGTATTCAAATTGTTTTCAGTGGGATTTGACACACATTTGTGATGAGTGAAGCACATTGTGCACATTGTGCATGCTCATTTGTGCCGCGGACAGTATTGATAGAAAACCAAAAATCATAATTATTCCAAAATTAACTTGCTAATCATTAGCAATCAATTGCTAGCTGTCACTAATTAGAACCATATTTGAGAAATTTTGACCACAATTTCAATGTAAAAGTATTGATCGGATTATTTTAATTGATTCGATGCCAAGAGTTGTGCAACGGATCAGCTAATCGGTGATCACTGGTCCTCCAGTGGGTACGGGTTTTGCCAATTGATAAAAGAATATATTTATTTCGTTTAATTATTAAATACAAGTTTTATCACAGATTCTACATTTGAATCAACGCATGAGTCAGTAATTGGTTTGTTCTTGGCTACAAACTTATGACCGAACGATTAAATTTTGATGATTCGAATCAAATGAGTTTTGAAAGCCAGCCGTTTATCAGAACAAGACTTTCCTGGAGTTGTTATCCGACTGAATCAACAAAATGCGAGCCAATCTGATAGTGCACCTGATAGTGCACCTGATAGTGCACCTTGCCAATTGCCAATTGACAATTTCCTCACTTTGTTCGCAATTTTCAAGCGCTCGATCAGATGTTTGAGGAAAATCTAATATAAGACTCACTAGAAATATGCATCAAATTAGCATTGGAGCAATTTGAGCGTGGCACTGCCACTTAATTAACCATGCCAAACATCAATTATTGCCATTTGGCTCCTATTATAAGATACTTAAATAGTTTAAATATTGTGCTAAAAATAATAGTCAAATAATAGTCGAATAAATAGCGGTTCACGAGTTGGCGACGCACACGAAGTTGTAGTGCTCTTCGGCACAGCTCTGGCACTGGACTTCGCAGCAGAACTTGAATTTGCAGCCACAGCTCGAGATAATTCTTCGCCGCTCTCTCTTCACTTTGTGTCCGCACTGAGTGCACAGAGTGCGACAACTTCTTCGCTCATCTTTGGTCACATCCCTGGTCTTCCTCTGCGAGCAATAGCGACCTAACGTGCCGTTTGAGCCCAATGTGGTGTTGGCGTAGCAATAGTCGGGTGAGTCCTCCGAGAAGGCGAGTCTGCTCTTTGGCAGCGATGGCATCGACTTCTTGAGCAGATCGTTCTCCCGGACCGGACTGTTGTAGTTGGTGTCGATTTTGATGGCCTTCCTGTAGGCGCGCTTCAAGTAGTTGCCCACCTCTTGGAACTCATTGATTCTGAGCCAACAGGTCTGCAAACTGCAGGAACCACTCACGCCGTGACACTTACACGTCTTGATCATCGTTTCCTTGACTGCCTGTCACACAGTTTGACACAATTTGTTAGATCTTGAGTTAAATTTATGAAACTCGAGATTAATTGATTTTGAATTATGTAAATCAGAGTCGAGTCACTCTTGAGAGCAATTATGAGCAAACACTGCGCGAAGAAGTCTTCACTCAGCGACTCACCTGTCGGCCGACCTCGTGGTTATGCAATCGCACCACAGCTTTGAAGTCGTGACCCATTTCTCGTTCGTCCAAATACGCGATCGCTATTCTCGAACCCAATTCCGTGTTATCACTACAACCGCCCCAAACGAAGCCTCCTTTCGTCGACTCCTGTCCTCGACTCTGACTCCTGGTCTTCGGGGCCATACATCTGCAGTCTTCGAGTTGACCTAAGCTGCAGTTTCGCGTCACTGTGTAGACAATACCCGCACTTATGATCGCCTGAACGAACGCGATCTCGCGATTGGCTGAACACAACACAGACTGAGTGTCAAATCTCATTCCACCATGGTCAGTTACATACCTGGCAATGTGTTTTGGAAGACGTCAGCGAATATAGTTTCTGGGCAAGGCCACCTCTCGAACGAGAATTGTCGCGCACATTCATCTGCACAATCATATTAGCGATGAGTGATAATCCGGTATATTCTAGATAATTATTGATTACTTAGTCCCTTTTGAGCGCCGATCGCAACGCTGTCCGTATGAGTCAAAGTAGCCTGGTCATGCCAAGTGTTTCATGAGCATTCAAGTTTTAACACAAAATGACCACATCATACCTGACTTCCAGCGAGAAGCAAATTACCGATTGACCTGGTAGATATTGGTCAACGATTAGTCAATTGCTCTAGTGAGAGAGGCACAAATATGTGAGTTACCAAGCATCGCTGTGGTAGAGGAACGAGCCGAGGAGGACCGAGCATATCGCCCACATAGACATATTCGGTGCGAATCGCAGGCAAAGTGTCGACCACTCAATGCAAATAACAATTACACTCTTGTGGTCGACGCAGACCTCCGATGCAAATGAGCCCAATTGTGAGACTCGGAGGCCCGGAATAGTCGTGATTGGAAACACTTTTTCTGTGATCGTCTCGTTGTTGGCATTTAAGGATCCAAAGGATTAGAAGCCTTTTGTGAACAATTCATGGCAGAGGTCTTAGCGCTGCATCTAAGGAGTGGTCCCGTTGTTTGGGGGGTCTCTAACACTCTAAGACAGAGGCAGTCACTTATCACTCATCTGTTGTCGATTATGTCCGACCATTGGTAGCACTTCTCGGAGAATCATATTTTATTAATTAAGATCGGTTTTGATTCAATTGAGATTCGATTCCCTATTCTGCTAATCGATTCATCGTTGGCTCTGAGTTGCGATTTCTTAACCAACTCATTGTCAGCACATCTGAAATGAGCCGAAAACTATTAAAGTATTTAATCCCCAAAACGATTGCTTTAATAATACTTTAAGTCCTTTCAGTCCGAGTCCTGACAAACGATTCTCTTTGGGTATTCAACGCTTTCATTCAGAGCTGATTCGAGTGAAAGGCCTTCACTGAGAGAGACAACGAATACATCTGTATTAGTGTCGCTCTATTCACGTTTCCAATCGAGTTGATAGCCTATTCTGGCACAAACGAGTCGACTATCAGTGGCCAACTATCTTGCTCAATTCGCTCAATTCATTCGTTGTCGATGTGAGCCTCGATTCGCAACAACTGATGGGTAATGAGTAATGAGCACAGAATTAGAACAAAATGAGGAAAAATCGATCCAATTATCAGATGAGTTGTGCGTTAGTGGCACTCAATTGACTAATTGATTGATTCGAATGGAATTTTTATTTAAAAATAAATTAATTTACATATTGTAATACAATTGATCAACAATTAAGACAATAAATAAGATTCGAGTCCTCATAATAGAAAAACTTATGATAACCTCAAATATAAGAAAGGCTTTGAAACTTTGCAATAAATTAATTGAAAAACTTATTTGAATTGAAATATTTAATGGATCACAACTGGAGAACAACTATAATCGCGAAAAATATTCAATTCGACAAAACATTAAGTCATTAGAGAAAGAGTTAGAGTATAGACAAGTCAAGAGTCGAACCCCACTCATTGGTTGTGTAGCCCAAACGCTCCCTTCTCTTTCGTGTCACCCGTTCTCAGCTTTCTTTGCCGAATCACATTCGGGGTCACCGTTTTGCGGTCGTAGGCCCAGCCGATAGCCGCGCACACGTCGATGAAGCACGTGGTCAGATTGTATTTGGGCCCGAACTCGCTGGTGGCGTAGTCCCACGGGAAAGTGTGGTGGTAGTTGTGGAAGCCTAAAATAGACCAGCGCGATTAGGAGCAACTGCTCTTGGCCAACATTTGCAATCAGCCATACCTTCGCCGATGGCTCCGATGATGGTCACTGAGTTTTCCACGGGATTGATGCTCCTGTCGTAGGGTTTGCGGCCCCAGAAGTGTGCGGCAGAGTTAACGAGCCAGGTCATGTTGAGGGTCCAGCAGTAACGGAAGATACCGCACACAAAGTAGCCGTTCCAGTAGCTCTCACCCCAGAGGTAGTAGGGGATGACAGCGGGCAATAGGAAGCAGAAGATGGCCACCAATCGCAAATAGTATCTGATGGTAAGCCAGCAATAGGTTAGCAATAGGTTGGGGTCCGCCAGCAATAAGCCGTTCAATTCTACCTCTTTTGGAATCTGACGAGAGGGTCTTGCAGGAGGTCCTCGCAACTGATCATTTTTCCCTTCTCAATAACATCCGGATGCTTGCGACACAAAAGCCATCCGCAGTGGGCGAAGAAGAAGCCACGGTTCGCGTTATGCGGGTCGGCATCGGTCTCAGAGTACTTGTGGTGAACCCTATGATCGCGACTCCACTCGTAGATCGAGTTCTGCAGCAAACCATTGGATCAGTTCATTGTCATTGTCATTGTCAAGTGGGACAGACCTGGAAAGCGAGTGTATTGAAGATTAAGAGGATGACTCTGAGCGGCCATTTGGCGCTGTATGACCGGTGTGACCAAAGTCTGTGCGCTCCGGCGGTGATTCCCAAACCAGATATTATGTAGAGAAAGACGGCTAAACATTGAGACAATCATTAGTTCTTTGAATGCAATGTCTGATGCAATCATCGGAGCAATTCTTACCGAAAGCCGTTGTCTGCCATTTGGCAGAAGTGAAGCACAAATAGAGTCCGTAGAGGGCCGAGAGGTGGAGGGCGGCCATAATGGCCACATTCCGCCAGACGATCTCCACTTTGAACTCCTTCTTGGTTTTGATGCCATCGGCGGTGATGTCTGTGAGCTGGGGCTCAATCAACTGGGACTGGATATTGGGTGCCATCGTTGATGACTCGCTTCGCTACTTCTGCTGACGAGTCTCGGACTCAATACTCTTTATATTCTGCTAATGAGACGAACCGTTAGACTCTGTTCGGGTCTGAAGGAAGCGAACAGTCGAGCGCAGGTCCAAACTCGCCAATCGATAGCACGTACTCTAACGTAACGTAATGTCTAATAATGTTGTTTACGCCGATCTCGATCTCGATCTCGAGCCTCACCGGTGCGACGCTGCAGACGATGCAGACTCTGCAGACTGCAGTGCAGTGCAGGGCTCGGAGCGGAGCAGAGCTGACATGAGCTCATGTCATGACTGATCACATGATTGGGAGTGCAGTCATACCACTCACTCACTCACTCACCGCAACGCCACTCAGTATCACAACACTACGTGTCTTACATAACAGGACTACCACTATCGCTGTCGCTGTCACTATCAATCGGCTCAATACAGTAGATAACAGTATATACAGATGACGATACTTGACCTGATCATCACTTCATCGTCTGGATGATTCCAATATTATAAGCTAGCTAATTCCACTCCAAACAGTACTGTTCCTTTTGTTTACAAACTTTATCCAATTTATTGCAGCTATAATGCAGTGTTCTAATGCCAATTGCATTGCTACAAATTTAGTACAATTTGAAGGTTTCATTAATTGTCGTAAAGTTATATTATCAGGTTAAGACTGATACGTTGGTTAGATTGATAATACAAACATATCTGATTGATTGCTAAATATTGATACTAACTTCACAATGAGCTGACAATTGCCGTAACCAACAGCTTCCACGTGAATCAAAACTTTTCAATCGGGAGATTGATTTCATTTCATTGATTGCGAGACTCAACCAATCAATTAATTATAAACTCAATTCCGTCACGACTTTGTCCGCTGAGAGCGAATGAAATTTAAATACTCTCCGTATGACTAATCTTTTGGTTTCTACCGGTATTTCCGTCAGACAACAAGCACTGAACAAATTCTCGACAACACTGGTCGACCACTTTCAGTGATCTCCACAAATGATTATCAGACTATTTATGAGTTTTACTTTAGTTCTTTATGTCTTGTCATATGTTGTGTCTAGCAATCTATTTATATCAACATTTAACTGTCAACTTATTTTTAGCACAAGGAATATATTAGATGCTAATTGTAAATGTGAATGTCAAACGGACTCTATATAATTGGTGCGAGTTTATAAAGAATGCTGCATTCTGAATGCATCGTCTTTCCAAGTTCCAAGATTATTCTTAACATTGGTTAAAAGTTGAAAGTTGATATTTCAAATCAAGAATATTTGACAATGCTGCAATTGTGTTAAAAAGAGTCATCCAGATCAAGCGACTATAAATCAATAACAAGTAGGAATCCACCGAAAAGAATATTCTGGTTTTTAATGATTTCTTAGAATAGAATGTAAATGTATATAATGTTATATTACAGATGTATATTGATTATAGATTATGTTGTATTTTGAAATTAATGCTAAATTTAGTTATTATTTTGATTGTCCAGGTATCTTTTATGCAAATAGTTGTCATTCATCTATAAGTATACACACATTCTATTAGAATATTGTACACTACTTAACATTGAAATAGGTTGGACCTTACTGATGACTGGTTCTTGCGCACGAGGTAACCTAGCCATCTCCTCTTTGTATCAATGGTGTATCTTGGTAAGCCCTTGAGATGTGCCAAGTTTAGTCCCAATCGGTGGACAGGTATGGGTATCGCGAGCTCTCGAACCTAAACCAAATGACCGAAATCGTAACTTTGAAATAGGTTTAAGAGTGATAATTGGGGTTGAAATTTTATATGTTGCACCTATTCGATTCTAGGAAAATATTCTTGATTAATTTCATCAAAACTATGTCTGAGAAAATAAAAATACTAAAAGAGTTGGATATTTTAAAAATTCTGCGTGACCAGCTGACAAAAACTACCCTTTGTCAAATATTTCAGGTTTTTGGTGCTGGAACGTTAATCTTAGATGAAACATTAATTCAAAATTATTTTTATGGTTATATACAAGAACATCTATGATAATATAAAGCAAACTAACAAACTTCTTTTCACAAAATATTTTTAAAAATTCATA
>JAQGBE010000438.1:0-18850 GCA_034698225.1 Scheloribates latipes | reverse complement strand
ATTCAGTATGAAATCAAAACGCAACTATTTTAAATTTATCCTCAAAGTCATTCCAGGATTTATATTACGGTACGTTATTCTCTCACAAATGCGAGGCATTAGTTGGCAATCTTTCAATCAATGTCTAGCGATATATCTCTTTTATCCCACTTTTTCTTTTCGATTCATTTTCTTCAAACAATTTTCATCTACTTTTTCATCTCTATATTAGCCTCTATTTTCACTCTTCTCTGTCGACATTAGGCGTTATATTCAACTCATTTGTGTTTTCAGTCGTTTGGTGTCTATTAGTCTGTGTTCTGGTCCACAGAACTGTTCATCTATTCTAATATCTTGATTGCAACCCATTTGCGGCCAATGTATGTCTGGGTCTCTCTGTCTGTCTCTGTCTCTGTCATATTCATTGATACAATTGTTTGTCAAACGAATCAATTGATTAAATAAGTCTGTCTCTGACCGGCCATTTGGTAATCTAGTGATTTGTTGACTAAAGATATCGATAAACATTTGGACACAAAATCCATTTATTGACCGAAACTTCATTTATTCAGCACTTTATTTGTTCCGTCCCTTTCATAGAGAAATCCCGGAGCCATCCGACAGCCAGAAGAAGATAAGGGCAAAGAGTTATTCGAAATGGATTTGAATGTAGTGATCGACAAGTCTTCCATAATATCACAACATTTGCCAAAACTGTGTTCACAGGCGACGAACGCGACGTTCAGTCGGGAAATCGATTTACGATTTTGGGCCAACACTAGAGGTAATCAAAAGTAAACATTTCTCACTTCCATTGTCTCTCCAGTCGTGTCAGTCGGACAGTAGAGACAGTAGAGTAGTGTCAGTCCTCTCAGTGACAGTCGCGGCTCTAATAATAACGAAAGTGTATAATAATTATCTGAATAAATATTATTTCAGACGAATCTAACTTATTATTGCAGTGAGAGTTAGAGTTAGTTCAGTTACGGCCTTATCATTGCAGTTACAGTTGAATCCATACCAGACTTGTGTCTAATGTCAACAGTGATGGTCAGCCCAGCGATGAGTTGCCATGAGCCCAGCACTCGTATGCCGTGTGAATACTAAATAGCATTCGAGATCAAAATTATTTTATAGATTTTGCATAATTTATAAGGATTTGCATTTCGCTCAATAGTTAGTTGAGAGGGCTTTCACTTAAATTAGCCAAAAATATGGCAAACATTTTAAAAATCGATGCCATTCCTGGTGTCGTCGGTCCGCACATCACAACTGATACTCTTTAATGTCCTGATTATCGCTAACCATATCTGAACTCAATATTCTTTGTCTATAACTATTAGTTCTAATGGTTTGTGTCTTATGTTCTAATGTGTTGTTTCGCTTTCGTTTCGTTGTCTAAACGCTATAAATAATAAATAATTTTATCGAAACTAATATATTTTGATATAATCTGTCAGAAACTGATTGTCTGATTGTCTCCCTCTGTCTCTCCGTAGCAGTGAATCGGGACATAATAGCGCTCACGTCTTCAGTGGCGAAGAGCCCGACCGCCAAACCCGTCCAGAGCTGCGTCAACATCACCGTCTCTGATGACCAGTGGAGGCCCTGTCTGTGTCAGCTCCAGCTGTGCATCGCTTGGTATCCGTGTGCTCTCAAGTACTGCAAGTCGAGAGACCCGACCACATCCAAGTTGCAGACCTATCGGTGCGGCATTAAAACGTGTCGAAAGTGCCGAGACTTCCAGTTCAACGAGAAATTGAGACAAAACTGTTTATGGGATTAAAACCATATTCTCCTCACATTTGATCAAAACATTCGGTTTTCTAAGCGATTTAATTCAGCGAAACAACAATTTATTGTTTTATCGCTATTCGGAACGGATTTTAGGATTCAATCAATATTTTTGCTGAACTCAAGAGTCGTATGAATGCTATTAACGGTGCAAACGGTTGGCATAAGAGCTGCCAATTGCATGACTTACTCAACATAATTCCAAGCCATCGATGATCGCTATGAAAGGCAAGTCCTGTCTTGCAGTCCATAACTGTTCTTCCAAACCATTTTCGTATTATATTATTCACTAATTGACTAAAACTCGGCAAAAAATTTACATAAAATTTTTGAGCAAACGATTAAACGAAACGAGAGTTTAGTTTTGATTTAGTCCAGCAATTGAGTCGTTAGAGCAATGATGGTCTGACTTAACGGTGCTTTTCTAGTGCTCCCAAACATCACTATTATTATAATTATTAACATTTTTAGTCGTTTTATAGCGATTTTTATACTTATATTCAGTGAAAAACTAGTCTTCAGTTAATTACGTGTTCTCATGATTACTACAAAACGAGTGAATCGTTTTTAACATTTTTCTCCATTCATTAGTTAATCACTTTATTCTGTAATTCGCGACGAAAAATGTCATCAATTAAATGTTGAAACCATTAGATAACAGATTGCGATATAAGCTCTGAAATTATGTGTAAATTTTGGTCTCAAAATAGTAACTAATTTTCATTATTCACCACAAAATTCATACAAAAATATTTCGACCAAAAATATATATTCCTTTCATTTGGAGTCCAATCGGGAGTTATTATCAATCCATTTGACGATTAGCTCTCTGTTTGTGCGGCCATTCATAAGAAGAGAATATAATTATAAACGCATTTCTACTTTTGTACCGAAACTACAAAACAAATTATTTATTAGTTGTATAATAAGTAACAGAAAAACAGAGACAAAACTATTGGGAAACGTATTGGCATTTGTTTGCCGGTAATGAGAGGCCAGAGACGACACGTCCTCTCATTTGATTCGGACATTTGTGACAATACATTAACTATTAATTTATTTGTGAATAATATATGCATTGAATCGATATTTTCTTTTCAATTACCTTCCGAACGCATTGTCCGCAAAAAAGACTTAAACATATTTTTGCTAATTCTCTCTATAATTCATTTGTAATAATAATAATTATATCTAATATAAAAAACAAGTAATTAACGAATAAAACAAATATTAATTCAATTGTTTTATTATTTTATTTTGTCTTTTATTTATTCTTCTCTATTGTCATCGATAAGTCTCAGACGAACGGTATATTCCGCTCGAGTGAAGAATATATAGAATCTACAGAATGTAGAGAATATTCTGTATGATTGAGACAAAGCGATGACATATCTGTCGGTCTTCAGCGCTCACTCGAGCCGAGAGGTCAATATCCCGAATGCCAATCAACCAAATAAAGCAATTTTTCTTTATTGACATATCTTTTATAGTTTTCGACAAATACTTTGACACAATCTTTGGGTCGAGTGATCGCTGAGATGTGCGGTGTTATCACCACATTGTGCGTCGACCAGAGAGGACTCGAGTCGGGCAGCGGTTCCCTTTCGAACACATCCAGAATGGCTGACGAAATCCATTTGTTCTCAAGAGCTTTAATTATCTCGCTTTCGGCGATCACTGATCCGCGGCCTATGTTTATGAAGATTGGCTTCTTTTGGCCGCACATCGCAAGTGTGTCGTTGTTGAGCAGTCCTATTGATTGTGGCGTCGATGGCAAGACATTTATGAGACAATCGCATTCCGGAAGAATGTCTTCTAATTTTGTCGAATATTTATCTAAAGACAGACTTTGAGGGTCGCGTTCTGTGCGACCGAATCCGATGACTCTACTGCCCAACTCTGCAAATCTGTTGGCCATATACGTGCCGATAGCACCCGTGGCGCCCAGAATGGCCACGCTCATCTCGTTGAGCGACTTGTAGTGCCAGGTCGCCTCTCTTATCCAAGTCTTCTGGGTTCTTGAGTTGAGGAAGTCAGTGAAGAACTTGCGTTCGGTGGCAATGATGTGACCGACGCAGTACTCGAACATAGTCTGGCCGTAACCCTCGCCCGAGAAGCGCGTGACCGCACATTGCGGTGGTGTCTGACCGGTGGCTGCCATCACCTTATAGTACCAGTCAATGCCGGCCCACATGCCCTGCATCCACTTGACCTTGGCCAGTTTGCCAAACGTCTGGACCAAGAGGTTGGGATCTCCGAACACTATCTCCGCGTCCTTCATCTCATTGAGCTCTTGGTCACCAATTCTCAGTCCTAACTCAAATTTGCCGCTATATTGAGTCAGACTTACTTCGATTACTCGACATTCTGGAAGTGCTTCGGCAGTTAGGCGAGCGATGTCTGGCAGTTGTGTCAACACGTAAATGGTTTGAGACATTTGGTCCAAACACAGACACTTCGGCTCTAATATCTAATTCAGCAAATATTTTGTACTCAAAATTAATGAAACGAATCATACATTTATTTAATCAAAAGGCACACAAATTATAGTTTATTTAATCATTGGATAAGAGATAAGAAGTTTCCTATGAATTGATAGCGATTTGTGACGTAACGTTGGCCTCACATCACAAGATATAGGAGTAAAGATCAGCATCACCATTGACATCACCAAGCTCAATTGATAATTGTGGCCAATGGTTGCCATAAAGTGCTGCTCTCTATCGCAGGGATTGTCTAATTGAGCCCAAAGTGAGTTCAGTTGTCGGCCAACAGATGTCCACACATTTGAGGCCAACGTTTGTTTACGATTCGGTCGGTTTGTGTCCCAAACGGTGTCTCAAACGATGGCCAAAACCAATGGACTCAATGGACTCAAACTCTACCGCAAGAAGTGTCTGGACATTGTCGAGAGTTTTCTCACCGAAGAGGAGGTGTCTGCGGATGTGGTGATCGACAAATGCCATTACATTAGTCGCAACTACTACTCGGATATCGTCGACGAAAGGGTTTTAATTGATTTGTGCGGTTATCCGATCTGTCAGAAGAAGTTGTCCGCAAACAAAGACAAGTTCAGAGTTAAGGCCAACCAGAAGTTCAAAATCGACGCCAAGAATAACAAGATATATGAGATCGAAGAGCGGAAGAACTTCTGCAGTGATTTGTGCTACAAGTCGTCCAATTATCTTAAGGAACAGATTAGCGAAGAACCAGTTTTTCTCCGCACCGGTCCTCAGAAAAAGATTCATTTGTATGACCAGAATGTGAGCCAAACGGGCGAAGAAGTGGTCTTCGATGAAGAGCTGGTCCGCCAAATGAAACTCGAAATGAGACCAAAAGTAGAAACCAATGATACGAATAAGAAGTCTTCGGTTAAAGAAAAAGCGAAGCAATCGATTGGTTTTCCGTATATTAGAAAAGAAGATTTGAATGAATTGAGAGATCAGATGAATGGTCTGAATATCAGTGAACACTACGACCAGAAGGAAGTGTTGAGTGATTTGGACGAAGAGAGCGAATCCGATGACGAGTACAGAGAAGAAGAGGACAGAGAAGTCGAGAATTAGATACAGAAATGAGAAAAACATTTTTCTATCAATCATTTAATGTATATATAAATCAATGTCATTAAGCAATAAATTTGTATTCTATTCGAACAAAATATGAAAATACATCGAATTAAATGTAAAACAGAGTTAATCGGCGAAAATAAGTAATTCATTTCATGTAAAATATAAAACATGAATGAAATATCAATTAATGTCAGACAGTATGAGACGAGCGGACAGATAATGGCTATTAGGCTAATGGCCAATATGCATGATATTAGCTTGTTCATCATTTAAAGTAATTATTGAAGTCATTTCATTTGCGACCCATCCCTTCCCCTTCCTCCCCGGCCTTCCCCAGCCCACAAGAGCATCTAGATCATTGTCTCGCTGTATAGCTCACTCTCTATTGCCTGCATTGTCGCAAATCAGTAACAATTGAATGCAATTACTCTCGATTTGCATACTTATGACAACAAATCTCAATCATTATTTGCTGAGAACCGACAGAAGGCTATTATACATACGGCCAGACCTGACGTACGGCAACGGGTGAGCGATCACATCGACCGCTGCAGTGCTTCCAATGGCCACCAATGACATGGAAACTGACTGTCAAAACAAAACCCAATTCTCACCTCAAGGCTTAAAACAATAGACGGAACACGAGTTGTGTTCACTACAGAACTCACATTTGAGTATTTGTTTATTGATTGCATGCCTTAAACCTATACTTAAATATGTATTATTAAGGGTTGCATTCAATTCGATAAAAAGAACCTAACATTAAATCCATAAAACATGGGACCCGTTCGCAGACGGAGAAAGTCATCGGCGTCTTCTGAGGACTCGTTATCCAGCAAACCCCTGGTGGAGGAGAAGCCGCGCATCGCCTATGCAAAGCGCAAAAAGCCGGACCGACCGGCGGTCCTCGCTATTCAAGTATAATCCACTTTACCTCTGCTCTCAACTGATCTGACAGTCAGTCTGTGACAGCTCTTCGCATGCGATACACTCTCTCTTTAGAAACTGAGAGATAACACAATATTCTAGTTTTAGTTCTCGCTTTAGTTCTAACAGAATATTCTGTTAGCGATGGAGCTGTCGATGTGCAATGACCATGCACATCGCACACAGCACATCGCACATCGCTCGTCACTCATTGGCTGCCTCGATCATTGCGACCGCTTAAGCAAACATTGTAATATTGGACAATAAGTGCTAACCCGACCATTCCATCCATCATTGGCAGTGTCTCGTAGTGGTCACAGCCCTCTGCTTTGTGTACTACACGTATTACCACTTCGATCACTTCCACTTCCATATCACGCACTTCTTCGCCCACCACTGGGACGACCACAACGCTCAGCACGTGTTGGCCCACAAACTCCTTAAAGACCGGACCAACTCTTCGGGCGCTTTCCATTGGTTCCGACGGTCGGCAGACAAGGGTCACCCGCAGTCCGCTTACAACTTAGCGGCCGGTCATCTGAGTGGCTATCGGACAGATGTCCAGAAAGGTTGTGATCGTCAGTACTGTCGAGTGACAAATCACTCAACCATTCCATCGATTCTTAGGTGAAGTGCGAACGTTACTGAAATTCGCGGCCAAGAATGGAGTTCTCGAGGCGAAGGAGTTGTTGCGCGGGTTATGCAAAGACAAGCCTAAGTATTGCGATCTTTGATCACACAATTTATCACTATATTAATGCAATATATTGTGTTTGAGACCTATTTGTCAGACAATATTTGATCTGAACTATTGTTAAGCAAATGTTTGCACTATTTTTGACAGAAATTCAGTTTATTTTTTGTTCAAAATTAATAAATGCATTATTTATTTAGCGGCAAAACCGGCGGATATTAACGACATTTTCATAATAGTAGTGAACAGTCGGTTAGCGAACACAACAGTCGCTAGAAATACATTCGCGGGCATCCGTCCCATCGATTCGGTGCCACCGGATGGACACAACCAGACAAACAATGCCAGTCATTGCCAGTCATTGCCATTCCATTTGGGAATCGCAACAAAATTCGTGTCTATAGTCGAGTCGAATATTTATTTAACTCATTTGGATTCTAGAAAATGATTAATGAGTTGAGTGCGAGATATGATCGCAAGCGAGGACTCGAGTCGTTGGGCGCCCGAGACCTGAGGTATGGTCTTCGATGCGATCATTACTAGCGGTTTGTGTTTAACTGATTGTAAACTAATTTTATTGATAATACGGCGCGACGTCTGAACGCAGAGCCAAACTGTTTGCATAACTTTATTACATAAAAACTAAACGACTCTAACATTAGGTGTGTTTGCGCTGAAACGCAAACTTCGAGTCGATTATTACATAAGTTATTAAACCCATATATTCCGGGTCTGTAGTGAACGCGAGTTCAATATATTTGGTCCAAAAAATTTGTTCATAAAATTGCAATATATTTGAAAAATTATTGAAAATTACTGTTCGGTTGCTTAGAAACAGATTAATTGGTTCTATGAAAGGTTTTTCGTTTCGAAGCCCTTTCATACGTTAAACTAATTTAATTATTTCACTTCAATTATTTGTAATTCAGGCCTTAATTATTCCCCAATTGATTGCATGGTTAACACAGAACTGAGCCTTTTTGTATGGTTTTGTGCGGTTTGGCACTCATTCCACTAATTCTGAGCCATAATAGGGAAGACAAAAGTTATTTTATATATATATTGCGATCATAAGAGTCATCAAAAAGATGTTTATATAACTAATGAAATTAAGGCCAAAAACTCTGTCTCTGTTTGACTCCGAGTGGTTGTGCGGACACACAGTCTCTCCGAGTATTGCATTCATAGTCACCGCTAACATAATTGACTGCATTTGACTGAACTTCCGTTCAGTTCTCATACGAATTCATATTTAATATTCTGTGAATTCTATGCAATTCTATGCATAATAAGTGCCTCGACTTTAATCAAACTAATGGCTCATATATTCTGCGATTCGCTGCCACTCTCAGCGAAGAGTGCTTCTGAACGCTGTGTTTCACTTCTGATGCCAGTCATCGCCGATGAGTGGCATCGATGGCCAGACCAGACATCGGACACGAGGCCGACGCTCGCCATCTGTTCGATAGCCGTCACTAATTCCGATACTTCAGTCACTGAAGGTTATTGAAAGTCTATTTCTAAACAACAATCAGTGACTGAAGCGCCAGAATTGGTCGGCATTGCCGCCGATCGCCGACTCGACCACAAAGAGTGAGGTATTGTTTGCACTCCTATTATATAATTAATTGAAGCGTTACTAATATTTATTGCTTTATAGCTATAGTTTATTTGGTTTGTGTGTCGAGTGTTTGCCAAACCATTCAACGACCAAAATAACCACATTCTGTTCGATCGTTTCCATTGATGTTTGAAATGCGAATAAAAATTGCGAATAAAGTGTTGCGAAAAATAATATTCCATACGATTTGAGTTTAATAGGAATCAGCGGTTGGTATGGCTTTGGGAGCACTGCAACTAAAACTATCTCATCTTGCATGAGGTTGTCTGAACGACGTTGGCAGAGGTTTATAGCGATGTCAGATGACTTGGATTTAATATCGAATGACCAAGATCATAATCACGGCTTGACATGAAAGCAAACTTTTTATAATGACTTGATGTTTGTGAATGAGTTTTATTTTTCAAATCCACGTTAAGACTGCTAACAGAGACCAACGTTGGGATCAATTTACTCGATAATCTCAGAGAACATCTGCACAGAAACAGTATCGCACGGAAGACGAGGGACGGGTCGGACAGAAGACTCGCTTTGTTAAGACCGGTCTTATGTAGTAATTGAGTCCGTCATCACTCGGAGTCACTATTGTTCGCACGAATGAATGAAAAGCGTGTTTTGAGTGAACATAATTAGAAAGTATTCCTCAATACACGCGATCCGTCACAACAAGCAAGGGATCGATGAGAGTCACAAGAATCACAAGATTGAGATGTTGTCACTTGACTTGCACATTCCACACGAGTTATCTTGCTCACACCGGTGCAACTGTTCTAACTGGGTCTGAGAGGGCAGTCGTCTCCAATAAATTGTCGCACAAAACACAAGAATCGTGCAAAGTTTGCACTGCAAACAGTGCAATCATCGAACAAGATGAAGAAGGTCAAATTATTAGCTGTCAATAAGTTCCAGCAAGTTCATCTCAACTTCATCGGTGTTCAAAGACTGGAGAAGTTTATGGCCAGACATCACATAATGGCTTCGAAGTCATTCGAAGACTACATGTCTGGAAGAATATCAGTGAAGAGATTGCGAATCGGATGGACTGTCACTGCCTTCATATCGTTATATACCATCCGTTATGTCATTTTCTGCTTCTATAGCCCCAAATGGCTTCTGGAGCTGACCGGAGAGTTCAGTCACGCGTTGGCCCGAATCGATCTGCTGTCGGGTGTCTATATCTGCGGCGGCACTATCGCCGCGTTCAGACAGTTTCTTAATTTATATTTCGAACAAAACTTCAAATTCAAAGCAATCGAAATGTTATACGGATTGACAACTCGTGACCCGAAATATCATTTGGATCTCAAATACTATCGCTCTTTCTGTTTGCGGTCGCGAGTCATGTCTGAACTGCTTTCCGAAGCCCTTCTTGAGTCGACAACTTTGGTTCTGCTCTTCACTATGACCCTAACGGCTGTCATGGCCTACAATGACCCCGATATGAACCACAGTGTAATCAAATTGTCAGTCTCGGTCATAAGTTGGCTCATTTGGTACCGGTATCTGCTGACCATCTGGATCAGTGATATGCTTATCTTCTTTTTCGTCACACTATTCTTGAAATACTCGTTCCGACAATTGGTGCCGCGTTTCAAATCGGTCGGACATCAGGCGATTGCGGCCATAGGTGACCACAACCGGTTGGCCGGACTGACCGACACTCTCAACAAATTCTTTCGCCACTCACTGGGCGTGACCTACGCCTGTGGCACACCTGCGGTCAGTATTCTTGTGGCACTGGCGACGATGGAGAGGACCAATGTCTGGAAGCGATCTGTCTTTGTCTTCGTCGCTGTCGAGATCCAGATCCTCATGTATTTGATCACTTATTCTGCGGCCTCGATCTCAACGGAGAGCCAAAACGTGATCAAACATTTGTATCGCTTATTCGTTGGCAAAACTAATCCATTGAAGGCATCGATCAAATTGATGGCATTCATCGAGAAATTGTGCGACACTTTCATTGGATTCTATTGTTTCGATTTTTTTGCTTACACCAAAATATCATTCTATGAGTACTTCTTCTTCGTGTCGAGTAATTACATGCTTATCTACAAAGCCCTCAAACATCAAGCCCTCGGACAACCGCCTCATTAGCTATTGACCGCATCGACGAAGACTTATTGTCTTTTTGAGGACTTATTGTCGATTTGTTGGCAATTATTAGACAATTATGTGTCGGACATAATCTGGTAACAGATGTCTTGAGCTGTGGATTAATTGACTCATCAATTGGACGGCCTTTCGATTGGCAATCGGACGGCAAATAGTATTTGAAATCCGCTTAAATTAATTTAATTTCAAATATCAATATATTATAAACTTTTAGACAAATATAATCGTAGATTAATTATGCTCTCAATTGTTATATCAATTATAATACTTCTCTTATTTTAAAAGAACACTTGTTTTCCAAATTATTCGTGGGTTTTGTGTAAAAAACAATAAATCGCTAAAAAGTTTTCTTTTCGATAACAAACGAGTTTTAAGAATCACTCCTCAGATGAGACGAACTGATGGCCAGAAGTGATGCCAAAGATGTGGTCAACCGTTGACACTGTTATTAGAGATGAGTTGCTTCAGCTTTTTGACGACAGTATCGCTTTTGTTCTTTTTGTCCCTTTCATTCTTCGTGAGTGAAGCGAAGATCGTCTTCTTCTTCTCGCCTTCCCTGAGCTTCTCGAGAAGAACAAGAGCTGTCATCGGATTGACCCTCAGATATCTGGAATCCTGTTTGCCATAGTCGGCGAAGTAATTACTCCACGAATCCATTTCGGTGAACAAATCCATTAGTTGTCGGAGTTCTGCGAAACAGAGCTGAAGAGAGCCCTCTTCGAACTCGCGGACCGGTTCCGAACTGGCGAAGAGTTCGCACTGAATCAGATCCAGATTGAACTGCTGGAGAACACCCCACGACATGCACTTCACCTCCTCGTCCATCAAGAAGTTGAGGAGCGATGAGGCGATGTGTTTGCAGGCGGACAGACATGCGGTTTGTGCCACTTTGAGGGGCAGATTAGTGAACGCCTCGAATGTGCTCTTCAGAAATGCGATCAAATCGGAGATATAGTGCGACGCCATTCCCGGCGACTCGATTAGCATCCAGTCGTAATTGGCTAAGTCCAAGAACTCGTCGATCTTCTGGTTTAGTCGAATGTAGATCTGAGACTCGGCGTCGGCTCTGATGTCTTTGAACATCGAGCGGCCCTGAAGTCGAGCCAAGTGTATGGAGTCGATGGCTGTGGGCGTCAGACCGTTGGGCGACGTGACGGACACCAGCGACGACTGGTTTATGGTCTTTGATATGAAGTCTTCCAAATAGATGGACGAGTCCTCCAAATAGTTGGTGTTAATTGTGATTTGGATCAACTGAAGTAAACCTAAATTGGGTTTCTTTATCAGACTAGACAGACATTCACTGAGAGTTCGGGTTAACAACAGATTTGTCGACTTCCGGACCATGTCTTCGATCTCTGATTGGCTTAGATTCAAGTCTTCGCTGAATTTAAGACACGAAAGAATGTATTGTTTGACTTCTCTATAGATTTTTGGCACAAATGAAGAGAACGGAAACTTTTTGGGAAACTCTCCGCCCGATTGTGTGGACACGACTTCGGTCTCATAGTAAGGAAACTCATTAATAACTTCTGTATATTCCGTTTGATTGTTGACTTGAATCGGATGATAGTTGTCGGCGTCGAATATCGTTTTGAACACTTGAACCCATTGTCGCATAAGAATGTCGTTGTATTGGTTCCTCATTTCGACCAATAGGTTCAGAAGGAGTGACACATTATATCCGTAACTTTGAAGGGTATAACTGAAAAGCATAATCAGTCGCTTGATTTTGAGCATTAGGTCGGCGTCACTGCAATAGGACGAGTGGGTCCTAATCGAGGCGATGATTGTCTGCAACGCGTTCTCCCAGACCTCTGCCAAATAGGGTTTGGTCACCAGTCCTGTACTCGTGTTCATTATGTGGTCCTCGATCACGAAGAAGCCGACCACTCCGCAGAAGTAGTTGGTGTAGCTGTCGATCGTCTCGTTCATATGGATCGGTGACTGGAGGGCCAGCTTTGCCTGTTGTTGTCGCTGCTGCCGGTAGTAGGTCTCGAACTGTTCGCGTGCGCCCAGACATGTGAAGATGTGGAGACACCGATAGACCGGCGAAAAGTCTACCAAATCAGTAGCACTTAATTCCTCTTCACTGGTTGTGTTGGCGTCGGATTCCGTGTTTGCCGATTCTGTGTCGTCCGCGTCGTCGCCGAAAGAGTTGGGCGGCGGCGGAGCTCTTCGTTTGCGGGGCTTTGGATTATGTTTGACGCCATTATTGCTATTATAAGTAGTATTTTTTGGGACACCGTTTGTGGCCAAATGGCCGGTCGAGTGGTTCAATACGAACGGCTCGACATTCTGCTGGTGAGCGACCGCTCGCATCGCCATTTCGCCGATCTTTACAGACAGTTGTCGGATGTTTTCGAGGAAATCCTTCAGATCCGTCATCGAAGCCGATTTGATTTGTTCCCTAATCTCAGGTATTTTGTTGCACATACTCTGTGCGAATCGGTATTTGGCGACCCGGGGCAGGAAAGTGTGCTCCAACTGCTCCAATGTCTTGAGCGCCGGGTAGTATCGCTTTTCCTCCATTTGTGACTCGAGTTTGGCATACATTTCAAGCACTGGTAGGCACTGCTGAAGATGATCGATGGCCTGCGAAGTATTGCACACCACTCGTCGGTATTTTATCAGTTCCTCGGCCTTTCGCAACAGGCCTTCACACGACTTCTGCAACTCGTTGTTTATGGCGATCGTCTCGTCCTTCAGGTGTTGTGCCTGAGGTCGCACCTGAAGAAGTTCGTGGATGCAGTCGACAAAGCCTTGATAGTGACAGTTACACATCCTCTCGATGTCCTTGTCGTGGTTCTTGATCCTGGCGTCCAACTTCTCCATAAACTTCTGATGTTCATCGCCATCGTATATGGCTCTGGAGGACAGAGAGAAGACATAAGTGAGACAATCAGTACATAAGAGAGACGTTAGTATTGAGTATTGAGATTAGTATTGATTTGGTGTCAAATGTCAAATGTCTAGACCTGAGGACCAGCGCCACAGTGTTGGTGTCCGAGGACTCGAGTTCGAGCAGCAGGTGATCCCACTGCTGGTCGTTGGACACCGCCAGCAACGGCTTCACCTCTTTGTCTGCGCTCATTGTCTGTGTCTCTCAATTGTGGCTCAAATGGCAGACAATTGTAACACAAATAGTCATCAAATAATTGCCATTAATTTCAATGTTTTCATTATATGCTGGCAATAGAGGCCAACAAATAACGTTCGGCCCTTTGGCCACAGTTGGGGACCCTTTCGAGCACTTGAGCCGAAGACATGACTCAATAGCTCACTCACTGACGACCCGTTTGTCTCATGGCTTACGTCACGTATTGATCGCTAAATATTTGTTTACCGAATTGACTGACGTCTGGCAAACATTATCTCATTTGAAGGACTTTTAAATTTAAACCTTTTTTAGTCTTTAATAAGACTTTTTGGCACTCATTCAGCAGTTCTCATATCGGATGAGATAATCGGCATAAATAGAGGTCGACAGCGATGGCCATCGGGAGAGCCATCGAGTGATGGCCGACGGTATCAAATGTGGCAAAGAGTGAACGAAGGACTGACACGAAAGCCATTTATCATTATATGACTCGAAATCAATACTAAATCAAATTGAAAGCAGAGTTGAGGTGCACTGGAAGTGATCGCCAGTGATATCACCTGACAGTCGGTTCCAGTCTGCGAGTGACACACAAACACATACATACCTAAGAGTGGGTCCCAACTGATGGAAGGAATCCATTTCAATCTCCGCGATATACATCTCATGTCTTCTGTCTTTGATCTCCTGCTGAAAGCTGTCCGACGCCTCCAACCAATCGAAGTCAGACTTTTCGGTCAGTTGTCTCAAATCGGTCACAGAATAGGACATTCCTCTCATTCTTCGCAGACCTTTGGAATCAGTGCTTCGGTTGAGTGGAGTGTTTGAGTCGGTGTGAGCCGCAGCCGAGCGGAGGTCAGTCGTGCTCTCGGCGCCAGTCATCGCTCTCTGGCCGGTGTCCGGTCTGTCGGCCAACTTATGAATGAATCTGTCGCTGCCTTTCCTTTTGATGGCACTATTGATGGGAGTATTGCTTTGTCTGGTGTTTCCTCCTCTGATATTCCAACTGCTTTTCGATAAAAACTTTTTGTGATTCAGTTTTATCAGCGAAGCCATTGTTTCGACCAATCGATAGCACTCTGAAGAAGATTAATAATTATTTGTAAACGCATTGAATCAGAAAAATTGCATTAAATGAAAGACATTTAGATATTGGACGTGAAAATTGAGTTTTAAAGCTCGGTATCGATTAGGAAAACTATCGGCAAAGTAGGACATCGTGTCTGAGGGAAGGAACTCATCAGTGATCACGATATCTATTTTTGCGGACACACTAACCAACCAAATGTCAGGCTTTACTGCAATTTATAATAAATTATTTCTTTTTTTAACAACAAAAAAGTTCACTTACTCTTCGGTATAAATATATAGACGTTTAATAAATTAATGGAAATAAATAATAAATTTTGATAAACCAGCAAAACTTTGAGTTACATAATACAAAACATGGAGTTGAGGCCAGAGTTGTCGCGAGTGGTGGTTCACTAACTCCGAGACATTTTACTTTGAACACTGACTTGTGAGCCAAAGTGGATCAACACTTCGCCACTCGATGGCAAACCAATGTTTTCTTGGCATATGTTCGCAGCGATTGGTCACTCATTTGCTTGCTATTTGTAGCATACCTTCAGATCACTTCACATCATTTGAATAACAATATCGTAGCCATAAACTGAAAGCGAGCACAACTTTTTTGTCCCTATTATTCGCCACAAGTCTGTTCACTGTTCACTCCAGGGCTGACACATCACAGCACAGACACTCGTGAGTGGAAGGACTCAGTCAAGTGTTAAGCCATACGAGTATCGCCCGAAGCGATAATTCCGGTTCGCCAGCGGATAGTATAACAACTTTTCCTCCCCTCACCAAAAGTCATGCACCAACTCATTTGAGCTCGATTTTGGCGCTTTTCACTTTTGCGAGAGGCAATGGAGCTAGATCGAGCTAGATCGTCTCCATTGTCTGTCGGCAATTGGATTTTCCGCCCAATCTTCACCAGATCTGATGCGTTGCTCAACACTTAAGCGAAATCCAATGCAAGCCTCGGATCGACAATCGATTAATACGTGAAGCCTTTGAATTGAATGCCTTTCCATCGCATCGCATATCAAACCAATGCTTTTGAATTGATTGCCGTCAAAGTCAAAGAATTTAATGAACGACACATAAATCGTTTAGAAGCGGAACGAGTATTCCATAACCGAAAGGGTCATTAAACCGGCATTTGATTCACTGTCCTATTGTTCGGTCGGTCTCTTCACTGTCTGAGCCATCGATACATTGCGAGCCATAACTCACCGCAAAATTCAATTTTCGCCAAACAATTGTTTTTTACAATCGAGTGTCGATCGAAAGGCTCTCAAACGACACGATTCGGTTCGACCGCAGACCCAATGCTCGCCACAAAACCAAAAATACTTTTCTCTTATATCTAATAAATTTGCTGCTAATGGCAGACAATAGAATAATTGGGTTTATGACAGGAAATCTGTGACCAAAGCAAAACTTGTTCGGTAACTATGGGTCGGACGCCGCGACGAGAGCCTTGAAATTCTCTCCGATAGAGTTGATTATCTGAGGACGCGTTATCGAATTAATGCAGTTCTTCGTCTGTGTGTTGAGTCGTGAGAGCAATAAATGTGAGAAACTATCGAAACAATTGGTAATAAAGTTAATTATTAATCATTAATAATCACGGTTTGCACTAATGTAAACATAAACGGAAAATACGAATCAGTGCTGCGATTGCGAGGATGTGCCACAAGATTGTGATCTATTCGAGGCAACGCCAATCAGCCGAATGCCTATTGAGCCACGAACAGGCAATTAGAAAGCATCTAGGACAACTCGATTGGCATGATTGATTCTTTATTGCCAACTAATGATAATTTTTCGCCGACTTTATCATTATTTTTATTAGTCTATTGAGTAAATTGTTTTTGAAAATTTCGAGAATGACTTCAATTTGTGGCCCGAAATGCCATTTCTCAGTGAAATAAAGCGATTTCGAGTTCACTACTCTTTGGACAGTAAGTGAGTCTTGGAATTCATTCTAATAGACCGCGAGAGTTCAGCCAATTTTCATTTGTCTTTTATTTTTTATATTAAGACTTATGTCAAGAGATGTGTTTTAAATGGCTTTCGAGACCACAATAAATGCCAAAAAAGGCTTTGAACTGATTTAAAACGTGGAGAATGTTTGCACTGATTTTCGCCGCTTTCGCTCACAAATTATTATAAATCATTGTGAAGTCTGAACACTATTATAATGATAATCTAAAACTGTCCGAACAGTGCCAACACTGCCAACACTACCCGACAGTATTCGCACAATTGATCCGATTCTCGGGTCGATTGCCATTCGATGGATAATAAATATTTATATAGTTTTATAGCTCTGTTTCCGCCACTAATGAAACGATGATTTGCATCGCACAAGTCGTGTGTGAATGCAATTTATTTGCATTTCTCGCTGCCATAACTCCAATGTTTAATTGGCTAATTAATTGCCCGAAATGACCATGCTAGTCGTGTTGTGTTGTGTTTTGCACGTCTATTGCAATAGTTTGCCTGTCGCTATCGCATCGCAAAATCAATTTTCACTCTTTATTCTCAACCGATCAATAGATTAAACCGCAAAATGGTTGAGAAGTAAAACAAACGACCAAGTTTGTTTTTTTATGATCATAAACAATTCACAATATCCTTTAATAAGTCCCGTCAAACTTGTTTCCTCGATTTTGTTTTGCTAAAACTTGAATTAAATGTCAAATATAAAAACTTATTTTGTCTTTCTGTCGTCAAACTCGAAGATTAGCATGGTGAATTATTAGTGTTGCAATTTGAATTGCAAATATAATTAATCCAATAGCACTGCCAGACGTTGGCAATTGAGCGGCGAAAACAAATAAAAAATGGACGAGAGCTCAATCCAGGCCTTAATGGCGATATAATTAATGAAATTTTCACTTCACATGAATAATAATTCAAATTCTATTCGAACAAAAATTGTTTTCAAGATGGCTCACAACCAAAACAGCATGGCACATTTGGGCAAAAAATGTTGCTAGCTAATATTGTCTGTTATACTAAAGTTTTATTTTAGTTACAAAAATTTAATGTCATGGTAGTGGATAAAAAATGAGTAATTTAAATGCCAACACGAGGTATATCAGTGCAATCAAGGTGATATTTTTTTAGATAACATTCCTGCATAACAATGAGATTCGCGATAAGTCCTCGAATCGGGATTTTTCTGTTCACACAAAATGATTAATTACTCGAATTGTATTCCACACAAAATTAAATGACTTTTTTGTGTAAATGTTTTTAAAATTGTATTTTTATTAGACATCGATTTGAATCATAAAATGTCTGAATAATACATAAAATTGGAGTCACTTTGTAATCCATTTATGAATTTCATCGCCAGTTTTCAGTCTTTAAAAATGATTTATAGAAATACTGTTATAATAAATGTATTATTCAATACTGGATTTCGGACTTTCGAAACATAAATATAAATAAAATACAAAATAAAAAACAGATTTTTATAAAATAGTGAAACATTTATTCCAATATTCTTCGAGTTCTTCGACTAAAGCCGTTTCATATCGACACTCAATACCCGTAGGGTTCGTGCTCTGAGCTCCAGCTTTCGCCTGGATTGACCAAGATTGCAATATATTTCTTATATAACAGCTTCATATTTCATATAAGAAAATAATCTAGAACATTCCAGCTCTCTTGTTCTGTTCGTTTTTGATAAGATTTTGAAGTATAGACGTTGAAAACTATTAGAAAATCGATCACAATGTGTTCGATTATCATGCTCACACAATAGGTACCTATTGCTAGTTCATATTTTCGCTTCTCATATATCCGTAAATAGAAATTATAATTTATTTATAGAATTTCTAGGATTTGAGCGGAAAGTGAAAAATGATTCGCAAGAATAAGAAGTAAGACTTCGTTGGCATAAAAGGTTTCCATCAGTCAAATGGTGTGCGAACGCAATGAACGCAATGTTAGAGCTATTGTGAGCCCAA
>JAQGBE010000437.1:0-18859 GCA_034698225.1 Scheloribates latipes | reverse complement strand
TTCAGCCGCCTTGAAGATATTAAAATTTAAAATGATTTGGGGTAAAATAGCACCTGTGATGCAGAAAAAAGGTTAAAATTATAATTACCATTCATTTGCATTAGCCATTGGGCCAGGCTAGGGATGACCAAGAATTAAGAGGGATATTATTTGGAACCACATAGTTTATGTGGACACGAAACAACTCTTGCAAATTTGTGTTTCGTTAGTATAAATTCAATTATACACTTACTCATTAATGTTTATACATAAATGGAATAATAAAAACTGAAAAAGTTTGCTCGATCTCCGACCCCTCCCAGTGTAGACGCACTACACCCCCGGAGAGCAACTGGCAATGAGCCAGGTATTAGTGGGCATTGGCACTGCCTTTAAAGTACCTTTTTGCCCTTCAACACAGCCCGCGATTCACGCTTGACATGACCCAGGGATGCATCCGACGCAGTGGAGGGGTGGCTGCTGTGGAGCCCGAGCCATAGGCTGTGTTATTAGTACCAAAACTCAACTTGCTTATATGGATTCCCTTCAGTGTTGATTATTTAATTACAGTTTGAACGCTAAAATAGATTTGACTAGTTCAAATAATTGATAATTTACGTCGATAGAGAAAATGTAAACAGAATCTGTCCAGTTTGGCCATCGCTAGACCAGGCTCATTTTATTGTATTTAATATTCACACAGTACGCAAATTATTATTCGAGTCTACGGCTAGGTAATTAATCAAACAACAATAAAAAGTGGCTTTTATCTTTTTTTTTGCTCAGTGATTTACGAGCATGGCCATCAGTACGTGGCCAATTTGTACTTGATGTACCATTTAACAAGATTCTTTACAAATTATTTACATTGAAATTGTTTGGCAGACATTGAATTCCAGTCTGAACTTCACCTGTAATTGTTAGCCAAGATTATTATACAAATATAAGTGAGAAAAAGGCCGTATTTGTGTCAATGACGGTGACCATGGATGGCAACTCAGTGGCAGCTCTTGTCCTGTCTGTCATAGATTGGAGCTGTGGTCCGAATTCTGGTCGGACTGGTGTTCTTCGCAGCTGTTCGCGTGTCTCACTATCACAGGAAAGTTGAATTCAAGTCCCGACGACTTGTCGTTTATGAATATATTGACGAAATATCTGACTTCGATGAGCGCACACTTGACCGACGGCCTGGTGTTGGCCGGCACCGGCACCCGAATCGTGCCGTTCACCTGTTTGCAGGCCTCGATCAGCGGGCCGTCGGTCGACAGATGCCTCTGATTGATGTCCTTTCGGTGATTCTGTGCCCGAAACGAGTGCCTCTCGATTAGTGTGGCTTTGATTTTGATCGGAAAACTTCTCGTATTGTTTACGTCGAATGATATCGGAATGAAATCACCTTTTAGTGAGAAAAGTCATAGATTAATGTACTTTTAAACATCCAGATCATTCACCGAAGCCGAACCTCCATTATAGCACGTGTCATGAATACTGATCTCGACATCGATCGAACCCTTCTTGATGAAACAGCAACAATAATCTTGCGACTTTCGGTAGACTATTGGCGCCTATCCGTCGAATGGGTGTAACAAAGAGGAGACACAGAGGGATTGGAAAACATGTTAATGAGTGGTCACGAAAAGGGTTTTGAAATATTGTAATACATAATTATAATGTAATAAAAAGAACAATCACTGATAACCAAGTTCATTCGAGTCAGGCGAAAGTGTACAAAAGGTTGAACGGAATAATTTGGGGTTCTAGTACTGATTTAATTATCTGCCCAAGGTCATTATCGCTCGGAAAGGTTCAATGTATTGTTCCTTTCAAACTATTGGCAACTAATTATCATGCTACTTTGGTACAATAGCCTTGGTTATCCAATGTATTGTAATTACAATTAACAATGATCTCAAAAATGCATACATCAGTGGTGGCCTTGAGTGGCGAACAGACGAAGAACTTGGTCTGCGATTCGTGATTCCAGGAGAGGAGCGACTTCTCAATCTCTGCTTCGATCCAATACCGAATGTGACCGCAATTGCCTTCAAAACTATTGGGAATTTCTCTGCAATTGTGGGTCAGAACAGAGAATATCGACTAAATAATAACAAATACAATAAAAAAGATGTAATAATTTCTATCTTTTAGTTGAACTGAGAATACACTTTAATTGAATGTCATGTCCTTCACTGCAATCGCTAATTGGATTCGAACAGCGATGAGTGAGATTGTAATCTAGTGAATGGCTGGCGAGATGACCAGGATAGTGATGCTCGATGGCTATCAGGGGATAGTGATGGTCGCCTTGAGATCACTCCCTCGGCTATTATCGCACAATCTATCACTGCTTCTCTGGGCGTCTAGTCTTTCGTCTCATAGATAAATGGATTAATTACTAGATTAGCCAATATATGAATACAAACTTTAATTATTAATTCTGATTAATTGTGCTTATAAATTATAATCTATGATAGTTTATCGTCTGGTGAGCATGGTGATGACATGCGATGAGGCAATTATTTGTGTGAACAACTGCACCTGAACTACCAGTTTCGTCTATTTTTAGCCGAGATTTGTCTGATTCTGTTTATATTTCGAATCACGGCTTGTCAAACAAAAAGTTATCTTGATCATCTCACTGCCAATCTCACTCTGACAGATCTAAAAATAGTAATCACTGTCACTGTTTGTATTAATAGCCGATTATTAGTTGCTATTATTGTTTCTAAATGTCTGTAAAACTGCTGGATAACTGCTAAAAACGACTAATGTGTTTATCAGCTAGGTAATTTTTCGATCACTTACTCGGGCAACTGGAAGCGGAACGGTATGTGATGTACGCCCTTCTGGAGTATCGGCTGTTTTGCTGCCGAGAAATAAACAACGAATTGATTTGAATAAATCGTTTTGTGTTTAAACAAGTTTTTCGAATAACTTTTTCCTCGTTGAAAATCTCATTGGCTTTCGAACGAAATTCAGCCATGAATTCAAGTGAATAAAGTAAAAGTGGTTTTTCGTAAATATAAATTATGAAATTAAATGTCAGTTTAAAGAACGTGTCTTTAAAAACAGGTAATAAACAACTATTTTATTGAAAGTACACTTCAAAAGTGGAATTAAAGTCGTCTCTCAATGCTATAAGAATTTTAATTGACATTCGAGTTAACAAGTATTCACGATATAAAGTGATTTAAGTGAAAACATCATTAAATTTTAAAGCGAGTTCAATAGATACGTTAATAAAAATGGCCCCGGGTCCAATCAAAGCACGAACAAGGCCAATTTGGTATCTAGATTATCTAATAAGATGATTGTGGAATGGAATGCCATCAGAACTGGGCGCTAATCAGACAGACATTGGCGAAATTAATTGGTAATTTCCAATTCATCACATGATTGGCTCACAAGTTTGAGCTAGCTTCTTTTTTGATAATGATTTATGAAGAAGTTTCTTCACAAAGATATTCTTCAAACTTTTGCTTGCTTATGGCCTTTCTATTGTATTTCAATAGCTATTCATCACATCCAAGGTATGAATTTTGTTCATAATAAAAAAGTTTTGAATAAATATTGATTTAAATGCTAATAAATTGTCTTTTGTCGTGAGTTATCAAGCAATTTATTGTATGTATATTTTCACCTACTCAATTTTAAACAAGCCAAAATTTGCATTTTCTATTTTCTCATCCACTAAATCATATTTTCTATAAGTGTTTTAGCTCTAGGAAATGACTCAAAACAATTCAGTACGAGGTAGAGAAACATTTTATAGTCTATTATTATAATAATATTTCTTTTATCGCCTATTTTTACGACAAAACACATGCAATAAAACATTTGTTTTGCGATACCAATAAAATCTAATACAATATGAGATAAACAGCGAGTGATTGAGTGAAAGCAGTGTTGATATGATAGGTAAGAGTCATACCTGATTGGGACACATCAAAAGTCTGGTCCAAAAAGGTGGTGCTCTGGATGTAGGTCAGTGTCCTGGACTGTCTGTCGTTGCTGCTGGTCACCCACTTGGTCTTATTCCATCTGACATCTGCCTGGCCGATCATCCGGAGCCGCACATTCTTCAGGTCGAGCTGACCATTGATGTCGATAACACAGATGCCGTCGATCTGTTCGCCGCTTCGATACACACTTTTACTGCCATTCAGTTTGATAACCAACTCTTGTAATTGAATTTTTCCCATCGGGTATCACAAATGAAATACTGCTCTATGCAGTCGAATGTTTTGCCTCCTGTTAGATATTTTTTGTATCGGCGAACGCAAACAGTCTTAAAACAACTTCTCGTTGTTGTCGGCACTGAACAGCCTATTGAATGGCGTTTGGCGTTATGTAACTGAAAGACGTCGAATGCATTTGAAAGCCCTTTCGGGCTGTACTCCGAGGCCTCGAATAACTACTTTCTATTTGCTGTGGCGAACGAGAAGAACCTTCAGAATCTTGAATCACAGGCTTTCGTATTAGTGGCGAATATAATGTGTCGCTCAATGTCTTCCAGTATTTCTGCTTAACACTAATGCCATAGACTATAATAATAAAGTGATTGGCGAAACAACACAAACAATACCCGCTATTGTCCACATTGTCGTCCCATTGTGGCCGCACATTGGCTCACATAATTAGCAAGGTGCTGCCAAATGGCATTGATTGGTGTCGCGAGCAATCATCCGATTACTACAAAGTCGAATCTGTATTCATGTCAATCATGGCATCAAATTTGATGCCAAACTCGACGACAACTGCAGAAAAATCCTCCAAAACCTTAAGCATATCATTGCCAAGCAATTGGCAAAATGTGAACGTTTAACAACATTTAATAGCTAATAATAATCACCATGATGACCTTGGTGCGCCAGCCAGGCTTAAGTTATTCACAGTTTTGCATGTCATTTACTATGAGCTAGCAAGATAATTTGCTGATTCGCCAGGGGCAATTAAACCGATTTGTGACGAGTTGTTTCACACAGCACCAAGGTCCCTGATCACCTATGACCTTTTCCCAATGGGAAGTAGGCAACACTGCCCGCCCACTGACTACTCTTACCCATGATAACCAGTGCCCGGATCGTCATTAGTGTTGAGAACAATCCCTATGATTACAAAGTCTATAATTATCTGTAAATGCAAATCAAGCCCAAAGAGTTATGTTCGCCAAACAAATTGCTAGATATTAATCATTACCATCGACGCCATCGACGCGAACGCCAATTATCAATATTTAAGTCATCCGACAGTTTCGGAATTGTTTTTAAATTGATCATCAATTACAAGGATAATAATCAATTGCGTTGATCCGGAAAAATAATTTAACATAACTTCACTCTTGCTCTTCATGTCTGACATTTAACAATCGGTTGTATAATAGCGCAGTGATTATGCGAACAAAAATTATCTAGCTAAATTGGATTGTGACATCTCCTGCGATGTGTAATCGCGGGTTCGGTTTTGTTTTTGCTTGTTTATCACTGATTAACATCACAAGGCATGTCATTATTGCACAAAAATTATTCACTGAATTGCTATTCAATGGTTTAATTCATCTGATTATCTGATTGTTGGTAAATATTTTTGGATTCACTGCCAGAGATAGTTGCGAAGAGCTGTCGGAATCAGACAAGCGATGTCTAATTTAGGCATCAGACAGACATACCGACTGACAACAAGCAATTCTTAACTAAAATGAGCATGTTACTACTGGTCATCCACTTGTGCTAATCGTGTTTCGCCTAATTAGCAGTTGATTTAAATTTAGAATAACTTTCGTTTGCAATAAGTGTTTTGCCCTTTAAGTCAAATCTCAGTTTTATATTAGTTTTGTCTACGGAACACGAATAAGCAAGCAATATTTTACAATTACCCGGCTGTAGTCTAGTGTCCAGGCTGTTCAACGACAAGTCCGACACACAATAATCAACGGTCTATCTCAAAGTTTATTTCAATTATTAAAAGTTGTTTTCATCTGAATTAAAGAGCATTTTCTTTACAATAATGAAAAGAATTCCGAATTTAAATCCGAGAGAAGAGAAAAAGAAATGTTTGAAAACAATTCAATCACTGATAAGTTAATATTGCATTTGATTTTTTAAAAATCATGTCAATTGAGTTCTTGTATCTGAAGGTAATAGTTACAAACTGTGCAATGTCAAAATGTTTAACCATGTGAATAAAAGTTTGTGTGTTGTGGTCATAATTATGTGTTTTCTGGAAAGTTTCCGAAAAAGTTTTCTTCTTTTTTTAGTCATCATTACAAACGAAAACAATTTTTCAGTGATAATAAAACTATTGATTCTGTTTTTGTCTTAAATAATTAATTATTTAGATTTATTCAAAATGAATAATTCATGAGCAGCTTGGTGAATTTGGGTCATATAGTATTGGAGGTATAGTGGAATTAAATAAATAATTTGTTTTGTTTTAGAGAAACAATCCGTTTGTTTGAAAACAGAGAATATAATTGATTCGAATTGACCTTGTGCAACTTGTCAGACATGTTCAATAGGGAGACGAACAAAATTATAGGTAATAAAATGACCAAGGTTGGCCAGACAATAAAGACCAGGAACAATTTTTCAATGCCTGACAAAGATCACTGTTCTTTACAACGTCTCAATCAACATCAATTGGCCAAGTTCACCTTGAAACTCATTCCTATTGGCCGTCTCTGTTATCTGAATTTCCCCGAACAATCTCATATGGAATTCAAGATTATAATCGATTGATAATGGAATCAATCAAAAAACAATCTCAAACTCTTCTCAAGCGATGCATAATAACAGGTAATAATCGATATTAACCTTAAACTCAATAATTGATAATTATTTTCGTGTGTTTGTGTGTTAGGATAATAATCATAAGGCAATGGATAGTAGGTGTAATTCACCAAGACACTCGTCGCCTTCAAGACACTGGTCATTTGAAAAGTGTCCGCGCAATTAGTTGTCAAAACGAATTGTTACTAAAAATCGGTGGAAAGCCATAAGAGATGTCATCTAATCATAGGATTGTTGGTATGTCTTGATGTGAATCTCAGTTGGCTTTGTTAGAAGACTTATGAAATGCATACTTATTAGTGATCACAATCGGTAGGTCTAAGTGTAGGTCAATAGTGTACGGAATGTCGAGCGTCACGTGAAGCCAGTACTTCACCGAAATCACCGGTGTCTTCATCGAGAGGGCCGCGTTCTCGGGCACCACGATCTGCACGATGTCGTCCTTCTTGAAGCCGGCGGCCACCGTTCGGCCGTTGATCGGCTCCGACATTATTGTCTCGAACGGCTTGTGTTTGTCGCCGTACAGTATGATCTGTGTCTGGTAGAGTGTGGCCCGTGGAGTGACCGGAACTGTCGACGAGTTGTCTACAGTGCAGTGGATGTCTATTGTCTCGCCTGAAGTCGAAGTGTAGCCGAAAAAAGGCGATTAAATACAGAATCAAATACAGTGTAGAATCAGATAAATGTTTGGCCGAACAAAAAAATTCATTTCATTTTTGGTCTATTGTGTTCGACTCTGCCATTGAGGACACGGATGACAATAATCTGGGAACGAATGAGTGATGACTAACACAACACCTGATTCCCAGAAGAAGCCGACACTCGCCTGAAGAGCAAACATTTGTCGCGACAACTAATCGATAGGTTTTTCGAGAATGACTTTTCCGAAACCGATTTATACTTTATTCCGACACTACTTTTGATGCATTCCTTTGTTGGCATACCTTTCCCTTGGCTTCCCCTCTGTGGCACTGCTCTAAACCGTTCGATATGTATGAGTCATACATTGTATGACTTCTAATACACAAAACTATCGATAGCGTAAATAAGACTCTGACAGAACTTTTACTTTTGGTTAGTTTATAATATTGATTACCTATGTTTAACGTTGGTTTAAAAGGATTTATTCAATGTTATTTATTCGGTTTAGCTTATTTAAGAAGTTTCATAGCTTAAATCGGTGAATTATCCAATTTAAAATGGATATTTGTTCATATCACACCTTTACGCTATCGATTGTTCACTGTACTTATATCTGTACTAATCTCAAGACATATCTGACAAGACTTGTATAATAATTGGAATTCATTTGTTAGACAAAAGACAAGTCAAAATGTATTATACAATTCGCGGCAGACATCAAAATGAAATGAATTTTAATCCGGGTGTCGAACAATTGGCAAGCATTGGCCATTGACGAGAGTGACGAGCTCACTCTGTACATGCCTATCCCAGATTAAAATTGACTTGTTCGCATTGCCAATTCGATAATATGTCAAACGAAACAAGTACATTTGACATTTAACAAGTAAATTTCCATCACATACCTGGCAAATAGCCCTTTTTACTTAGATTGGTCGACAGATAGACTTTGCCAGAGCCCAGACAGAGTATGCCCAGGTCCTTTTCGGTGCTGCCCGACACAGGCACCTGCAATGAGGATAGCAATCCGAATGAATCAGTTTTTCTAATGATTTTTGATTAAGCGATCGCTTGAGTGGAGCCGTTGATTGTGTGCGCCGTCGACTGAGTGGCCGACAAACAAACGGCACTTCAAATATGATTTGCATTTTGAACAAACAAACACTGATTTAGAACTGCAGAAACACAAGAGAACTACAGAACTACTCGTTTTTTGAAACGAGAAACGAAGAAATTTATTCTCTAGGAATATAACATAAATAATGAGTGGCTATGAAAGTGAATCGCAAAGAGAGGGCAAACAATAGCTGTGATTGAATTACATAACTGTGTGTTCGGCGGAGAGAATAAGGGCTCATAAAGAGGTAATCCAGTCGTAAATAAGTGCATGATATGAGTGCACAAGATTGAAAAAGGTCGTTATGGCCACTGGCATACGGTCTTGTACGTGCAGATGACCTTTTAAGACTGCACTAGCAAGAACATAAGGTTTAAGGTGAGCTAAACGGTTTGCTTACGTTGAGATTGTCTCTGATGGGCGCCTCCACTGTGATCTCGCAGCCCGACCGATGAACTTTGTCATTCTCGCCGATTATATACTCGATGAAGTAGCAGATACAGCCGTACATACTCTCGAACGACGAGGGCACTCCACTGCAAAATGTCAATAAACCAGGTTTACTTTCAATGATTAATGAGCTAGGTGTTTATTTTCCTCTAATTAGCCGCGATTAATCATCATAATAGTCTACTGCCCAAAGTTTACTGTCTGTCTGTACATTTTTAATCATGCTGAAATCATGACTAATCTGCCGGATCGTGTGTCGTGTGTTATTCTGCAAGATTAATTGTAATTAAATTGATTTTTGTTGTTTTGTCTGTCAATCTGTAGATGTTTTCACCGGAATCTATCGATTGTCACGAAAATTACAGTTAATTCCATTAATCCAGATGTGCATGCACAGTTGTACTGTAGTGCAAATTGTGCTAATCGATTAATTAGAAGAAAATGTACATGTCACATTTCTAGGTTCGCAAAAAGAGCCCGAGTATTGATCTGTAGTTTACGTGATTTGCGAATCAAATGGCTATGAATTTGGAAAATTAAATGCCTTTTCTCTGACATTCAATCTAATTATTGGGTTTGGAAATCAGTGTTCGGCCAAAAAGGGACAGTTCAGTGATGGCCAATGGCTGGCGATTACCCAGATCTGAAAGGTTATCATGATAAAAACACTTTGCAAAAGAGAAACTCATGAATTTTGGAGCTGTTATTACGAAAATATATCATCTAGTTGATATTCAGATATTAAAATTTGATCAGACACACACAATTTTGTAGAGTAGATATAGACATCTTTGCCCTTTGTTAGACATCTCGAGGAATATTCATCGAGGAAAACATTGGCCAATTCGATGTGGGAATTGACTCTAAATCTCTGGTCTGTCAAAAATTTTCTGGTCGACGACTGAACGACTAGTCGTACATAAAAATCACTTTTTTCGTATGGATTTTGATTAAAAATTAATCGCAAAAAGCGTTTCATTCGGATCAACAAAATCGATGTCAAAGCGAAGGCTGAGAACAGCCAAAACCGATGGCAAAGTCAATGGGAAAAGCCGTCAAAAATTACAAATCACATGAGCTATGGAACAGAACTTCGGTCGGAGAGGTGTTTCCACACAAATGCCAATCCATTTGTCGGACGTCTAATCAGATAAGAATGCGATTTGAAATCGAAAACGTCAGACAATAACAGACTATAACTAATTGGAATTAATAATCTATTTTGTGAACCGATTTTTGTGTTGTGACCGACAAAAGTCATATGCCTTTAGACGACAAGCGAAACGAGCGATGCGTTAATTGTGTTAATATTTTTCGATAAAATTGTGTAATTGTTGTCATAAGTCCTCCAATGAGTTGTCCCTATAATCAGCGCTCAGGCTATGTGTGCATCGCTTGGCCAGGGATGCACAATAGGGGTGGGGTTCGAATCAATTAATTGGATCGGTAGTGACATTGGACTGTCATTGAAACCTTGAGCATCTCTATTGGTACTAATTTTAATTAATTAAAACAATGCAAAAGATCATAATATTTGGCTATTGCTCCATAAGGACACTCAATGATGAACTAGCTAATTAATACTGTTATTAAAGGGCAAGCATATTAGGATTCTGTGCTATTCTGGTGACTGAAACTGGCATTGATCTGAAAAATGTATTAAAATAAATATTTATTTAACCAAAAAACAGTTATCAAAGTCTCTGATTAAGAGCTGTTCTGATAAGTGAGTTGACATTAAAACAAAGTCCAGACACCCCTTCCATCACGAGATCCGATTCAATAGAATAGTTGAATAATTGAGTAAAACTTTTTTTTGGGGTCTCAACGTATAAAATGAATGCATTCTCTGCTGAAAAGGCTTATTCATCAGAGTTTTTGAACGGAAAGCTGCGTTAATTGAATGTCAATTACCCCGAACAATGCCCGGCTTTCAATTGGAACGCTTTGTCGGACTGAGCGACGCCGAGAGGTCAGAACTACAGTGTGTTATATGCCGGGAGATATTGAAGAACCCGGTGTTCGTCGAGTGTTGTCTACAGAGCTTCTGCGAGGAATGCATTAACCAGTGGTTGACTAATAACAGTGTCTGTCCGTACGACAGACAGACACTGAGCCGCAGTCGCCTCACTCGTCCGCCCAGGTATGTCACCAATCGATTGTCTCTCTGTTCTGTTCGCTACCCATTCAACAAGAATATTCTCTGCACTGAATACCGAACAGTGTAGAGAATATTCTGCGAACAGTGGAAAAGTGCTCTCAGTTTCCGATTCTTTATTCGCAAGAATTTCAGAATTGAATTTCGCACCCAATTCCCAATTCATTAGTCTCTTATCGGCACAACTTTTTTGTTTCGTATTTCGAGTGCTTTTAGTGCGAAACTGGAGAATCAATTGGCAAAACAATTAGACGGATGTATAAAAACAAGACAATTGTATAGAATTATCTAAACCGTCAGTTAGTTTACTGCTGGATAATTCTTGGATGATGTTTTTGTATCATGCTAACTGTTTAGAGACGGCCATAGGCAATCAATAATAACAAAAATAATGAACTAGCTTTCTCATCTGACATCTAAATTACTTATAAACTTACTTATAAATAAATAAAATCAATTTGAGTTCAGTAAGCAATCAAACTTAGACCTGATTTCCCATGAAACTAGCAAAATCAAAAAGTTTCAACTAGCCTATTTCTGTTATAAATGCCAATCTAATTGCTAGTTAATGACAGATAGGCAAAGGTGATCGATCGCCAATCGCATCCGTTTGTAGGGATTATGTGTTTCGTTAATTAGTATTTCTTTTTAATACCTATCCTTAAATTACTGCTTATTCTTGTTTTATTCGGCACTAATCAGTATATAATAAACTAGAAATACAATTATTTTTATTTTCAGCGATTACTACAAAATAATTCCCATTGGGTTTTGGGGGCGAATAGAATAACGAACGGCACAAATAATTAATTTAGATCCGAGGCACTACTGGTTATAGCCAGGACACACTAACACTGGCCAAATGAAGTTAATAATAGTTGAATAGCAAGCTATTTGTGCTCTAATTGAGTAAAAGTCATTTAATCTTGTTGCTAGGTTAAAGTAGCCGTTTTTCTCGAAGCTCTTATATCGTTGTTCACAATATGCTCATTAAAGTAATCTAGGCACAACTTTTCAATTGCCACTCATTCAGGCCAGTAATGGATTCTCTAGTTTCTAATCAGTAATGAATTCATTCGATCACTAGTTTAGTCCCTGATTCAGGATTTGAGAGGATTTTTCTGTTTGAGAGATAAGAAAACAAAAACAGAAATTAGTTTCGATTACATTTGGGACTCAATTAAGCGATGGGATGGACAACCACTTCAGTGAACGGGGGCTATCACTGGGGTATTCACCCTAATCAGTGTTCCAGGTCATCATTGTTGCATGCACAATTGCATGACTTGTTTGTTTCGTTCTGTTCGTGCAATTTTCACTCGAAATCTGTGTTCAATATGAAATTTCAAGTGAATTCGAGTGCCTTGATCACCCCCAGTGCACATCCCTGATTATGGAATCAATTAGCGAGCAATGAATTAATTAAAAACTCTGTTTATGTTTGCCAATCCGTCTGATCCAGGCTTTTGACGAACATGTTGTCGAAGTTGAAGATTAGGTGCACTTTCTGGGAGAGTGGCTGCGCTCGAGTGGTCTGTTTGGCTGAATTGGACTCGCATTTGAAATCGTGTCCATTCAGTAGCGAGAGATGCGATAAATGCAATTTCGAGGCCTCCTTCGGCCACAATTGCATTGAGAATCTCAAACAATTCAATAGACGACTGGAGTCGGAGCTGAAAGACTGTGCGGTGAGAATCGCGTCACTAGAAACGGAAAATCATAACTATTTGCAAGCCGTACGACAAACGCACGCCAACACTAATAACATTCTCCAGGTTTGTCACATATCTAGGAATATTATTTTTATTAGTTTTTCCGCTCTCTCTGTGTTCGCATTTCAATAACTCTGAGACCGCGAGAAATATGTCGCTCGTCCTCGTCGTAAACCCCCGACCGAGTGATGTGATAATAAAATTGTTGGTCGACTCGAAATACTAACAGTTTTAGGCTATGAACGGGAATTAAATTGACTGCAAACACGTATTGAGCACTCCTTTGCAATCAAATTGAGTGCATTTCAAATGTTGGGCATTGAATTTTCAGCTTGATGATACATTGGCCCAAGTTTCTAATCGAATAGGAAATGAGAGGCTATTTAACGAATTTTTAGTTTCAAAATGAGATATCACTTTTTGATATAAGTGATGAGTGCTTTAGAAGAAATGAGACCATTATTTATGGCATCAAATAAATTACTTCATTGTCCAAACGCCAAATGAGGCGACCAAGAGCTCCATTATCTCACCTCTAAGCGTGCGATCACTCCATCAGACAAAAGTCAATCACCGTCTCAGAGATAATGCAAATGTTTTGTGTCGACCCGAACACAGAAGCCGTGAAAATGTGCTTCAATTTCGAAATATTATTAAACAATATTATTGTATGCAAAACAGGTCTCCGAAAATCAGATACTAATCGACGCCAGAAAAGAGTCAAATCAGTTGATTGTACGCTCGAAGTCGACGCCAACGGAAATGACTGATGAAATTGTTTTCATTGTTTCCGATCAAATAAATAAATGCAATCACATGACAGAGATTTGCCGAGCAATCAGACAACGGGTGGAAACCAGGTTTGGCGGCCTCTGGATGTGTCACACGGCCTACGATGGTATGGCCAGCGCCGCGGTCACTGTCGACGACTACCGTTTCGTCAGCATCCAAATGGCCAAACTCAAAGTCACTGTGCACAAGGTGTACGACGAGGTAAATAAAAGATGTGCCATTGCTACCTACTACCTACTAGCATGTTAAATATTCATCTGTACGCCTCATCTATTATACATAAACACATTCAATACATGTCATTATTGCGCTTATGGGATGAAAGCGAGGAGAAAAACAAAAACCAAAAAATGTTTGCCTGAATTACTGAATTAAGTTAGAGTTAGTCTAACTTTTTTAAAGGTGAAACTTTCAAAATCTTATACAGAATATTCTGTATAGAATCGTTTGACTTTGACATTTCTAAATCAAGTAAACATTTGCCCAGGTAAAGCTAGCATTCATAAGCATTCATACATTCAACAGTAGATATAAATTCAATAGAATATTGCATAATATTCCAGTAATTTCGCCAATCGATCAAAAACAGGAGTAATTATTGCAACACCAATATTGATGAAGTAATAAATCGAATTGACTTGCACAATACAATAAGAGGCATATAGTAAACATGGCAAACAACACCTTGATTGATTGGCGGTGCTGTACCATCGCCAGGCACAATGAATATTTAATAATGTTATGCACACTACTCACTGACATCCGGCCGAATAATATTTCGCGCAAAACATTTATGAGAATTGATTTCTATTTGCAGTTAAACTACGCAAAAATCTCAGAGCGCTTACTTCAAAGCGATTTTGACAAATTGTTTATTATATATAAGACTGATATGAATTACGAATCGATACGAACGGTTAAAAAAGTAATTTTGGACGGCTTCGCAAAATACGACAATTGGACCGATTTTATTGAAAATATTTTCAACGCTTTGGCCAAACGGTTGGGCGGAGTCTGGAGTTGTCTGGTATACAAAAAATTTTTGGGCCACTTCTGTGTTATACCCAAAACCAGGCAATACATGAATTTCTATATCGACGACTTGGACTTCACTATATTCCAGGTCTTATAGACTACACTCCAAGGGATGTCTAGCAGGGTATAGGTGTGATAAATTGGCCCTGGAGCGCACAAAACAAATGAGCCAGCTAGCCTGGTAATGACAGCAATTGAGAAATATCATCAGGGAGATGTTAACTGGCAACTTACAAGATAATAGTCTCTTGAATTCAAGAAGCTATTCATTTTCATGTAAACCCTTTAGGCATCCCTTACAAGGAGTGACTGACAGAAAGGTTTAGATTTCTAAATCTAATGTAAAATATTGTGTAATATGTGTGACATTTATTATCCAAATATTTATCTATTGACCTTAATAAATTTGCTCAACTTATCAAGGCATGTTTGGTGAACCGTCATCGCTTGAATACCTTTTTCCTCGAACCAATTTGTTCGATATACAGTTAAAGTTATATATATCCTCAGATATTTGTGCTCGGGAATTTTGATATTTTGCATTTATATAATGTAATTTAAATATTTAATGTGCACTTACGAAAAATTCTTGAACTTGCACTCAATATTCACTATAAAAATTGAGTTTTATTTTCTACATATGATTATACTAAAAGGTTAAATACAACAAAATACAGAGGACTCTCCCAATAGTTGACCACTTGGTGAACCGGAATTTTGGCCACTATTGAGAAAGTCAACTATTGGGAGATAAATTTAACATTACGTCTATGGACGTGCGGATAAGTAATATTCACTGTATTGCATAAAATTAATAAACTTTTGCCAATCAGTAAACTTGATATTACACTCGAGTGTTATTATAACATTTAGCCGGGATTACTGAGCCCAATTAATCAGCTCATTGCCTGCAATAAAATCAAGCTTGCTACTATATTTAGCATGCAACATCACTTCCTGGTTGCCAGGGTTGCAAATAAGAAGGTAACTCAACTTTGATTTCATATCACTTTCTTTCTGGCGACTGATTGATCGCTCGGATCAACACTTATATCCATTTCCAGTACTGATTAAACAGTTTTGGTGCGACCACTGAATTGCTCGACCAAAATGAGAGATGTTATCAGACGACTGATCCATAGGGGGAGTAATTTAGGGGCCAGACTATAGGCGGCCACCGCTTATCATTATTTGCTCAGTGTAATTTCATTAATGATTTATTATCTAATATATTAATCTGTCTAACAGTGGGCTAATGGACAATGAGCTCCTGGTTATTCTATTAGACAACTATTTTCGCCAATCATTTAATTCGATTTCTCTCCTATTCGTCCGACAGATAAACACTGTTTTTTTTCGGTGACATTTATTTTCCGTCCCAATACTAAACAGAAATTGCTTTTCGTCTCTCAGTCTCTCAGATCAATCATCTATTCTATTGAATTCTATTCGCAAATTGAAGTCATATTTTCAGAGCAGATGTATCTGTAAATACTTGTCGGATACGTGAATGCGACGAAACATTGTTTTTTAAAAGCATTTTAAATCCGACTAAAGTATTAAATTCATTTTTCTGCTCGTTCACTGACTCTGAGCCCTCAAAACAGATATGAATTTCTAGTGAAGAATATATTATTCATTCAAAAAAATACATATTTTAATGTAGAGTTTGAGCGCTCTGTTTGACAATAGAGGTCTTGAATTTTTCGTTAGAGAATACCTACGAATAAGAGATTATTGGAGTGTCTGTCGGACTGCGAAAGCATTCCTGGAATGAGTGAAATACTTTATTTTCGCAATTTATTGTACGCCAAAAAAAGGCTCGCAGAATAACATTATTGTGCTGAGCATTCAGTAAAATATTTATTATTTAAAACGAAATAATGATGGCATCATTGTTCACCAAGCTCATTTACGGTTTAAAAGCCACTTTACTGCAGTGCACGAGACCTGGAGTCGATATTATTGCATCATTTGCACAAACCATTGACATTTTATACAGTTGTATTAGTCTAGGTGATCACTAGATAAAGTTCATCTAGGGATCACACGGTTAGTAGCTAAAAATAATCTTGCTAAGCTCATAAATATCAAGCATTAGTGGCAAATACTATTTTGAAAACGTCACTAAAAAAGCCGTTTCATGTGATTTGGGGTTAACATAATCTTTAGGTAGTCTCACATCGAATACATCATAAGTTTTTATGAAACCACAGACCGAACCGATAAACGTATTGACGGCACACACAGTCTGACCACAAAAACGGCTAAAGAGTTGCCCCAAAAGGATAATATATTATGGGATAAAAAAATTATTTTCGCTTTTAGTGTCGAAACCAATGTTTTTGTTGTTTTAATCTCTTATGGCGTTAATTAATATTTATTTGTAAGACTAAGGTAAAGGTATTTATGCGCCAAAGGAATAGAAAAGAATGTCATTTAATATTAATGTGTAATAGCTTTTTGGAGATTGTCTTTTAAGACAAAACTTATTGTGTCTTGGCTTTTGTTGGGCCCCCGGAATAACAATTAATTTTATTAGTGTTCGTTAGTTTTTGTTGCCTTACCTTTCAGCAAGTTGAAATTTGAATGGAATCTCGTGAGTGCCTGCCTTCAGGACCGTTGCGCTGACTGTCCACGAGTGTGGACACAAGAAGTGGAACGAAGAAGAAGAATGTAATTAGTTTTTCAACGACTAGTAAGAAGTGAATTGTGAGCAACAATTCGGTACGGATTTTGTTCGTCCATTAGAGTAACGAATTGCTGGCAATTCAATACTAATTGTACGGAATCGCTGTGTAAATAATGTGTCTAATGTGCTCTTGCACACCTAATTATTGCCAGTGCTAGAACACAGTGTCACTAACACTTTGTCAATTGTTCGGATGAATTGCTCGCAAGTGATACTTCAGTGTCGACAATAAAGATAAAGAGTTTTTCGGTGAACACAAAATTCTAATTTCTTTCCTCCAAAAGTGAAACTTTTCATTCAATGAGTTCATTAGTGGTGCAAAATATTAAAGTTATAAATGAGTTACAGCGACGACAACTCCCAGAGAGACCGGAAGAGTGACAAAAAAGCAAACAAAACACTATAAATATTTATCAAGTTTGCTATCATGTCTGGCAGAATGAACGTGCCATTGATCTAGGCGAAATTAAATCGTGTGCCGACAGTTCCAGGGCCTGGAATGTGTGGGCTAAAGAGGCTTACCTTGTGGCGGCAGTTCGTATGTGTGATTGAGAAAGACATGTTTGAAGTCGTTCTTGGCCAGCACCACCCGGCCCTCCTTCTGATACATCGCCGAACTGTCCACCGACCTGATCGTGGCCACACAGCTCAGGCCCAGTCTGACCAGCGAAAGGGAGAGCTGGCCGTTGAGCGATATACGGAGCTTGCCGTGGATGTAATCGCCAATCTGATACTTGGTCTTGCCAGGGTCCAACACGATCTGGGCGTTTGTCAGATGCATTTCACTCGCGGACATTGTTTGGGAAGAAGAGTCTTGGCGTTTGTCTTCCGGTCAGCAAATAGTCATTTAAACCATTTGTCGCACAACTCGAGTGTCTGGCGAACGGTCTGTCTGTCTGTCTGCCCGACGAGGAAGACCTGTCTCTGGCACTGGAATCACATGAACTGAAACTTTTCAGCGGTGAAGAGTCTCTGTGTTGTAACCCATCGACACAACTCTCCAGTCTATTTGCAAACGCGCTGTTTCTCGCTTTGATTGGATGAGACGGATAGCTATGGAGACTATGGCGACAGACCTTTACTGAATTACCGCTCGAGTCGATCGATATTTAATACACTAACCGGTGAACGAAAACCCATTGTCACATGACTTACCATATTATTTATGATGAGAGAGGAGAAAATTAAATCGTTTTAAATAGTGCTGATAAGTCGTTTCGATTAATTAGAATGAGCTTGGCTCAATATGCCGGCTCATTAACTCAGCCGGAGAAATGTCATCAAAAACTAATCGGAAACTAGTCTTTGATCTGTTGATCGCTTTTTTCGCGGCAATTCTCGGGCGAACACACGATTTGGGAATTTTTTTCTTACTGATCAAAGATATGAAGAAATATTGTCGTCGAAGATGTGTACGAAAAAAATTTATTTCGTTTGACAAATGAAAAATTTATGTGAAAATTGCGGTCTTTCGGTGAAATAGTGTGTCTGAAC
>JAQGBE010000436.1:0-18866 GCA_034698225.1 Scheloribates latipes | reverse complement strand
TGGAACCGCTGCCGATCGCCGACATCTTCGCCTCACATGTCTTCAGTGCCATCCCTTTACAGACGCTATCTATTAGTTTGCAGTCAATGGTCTATCGATACGACCAAAACTGGTCGCGACTTCGGCACACATCTGCGTCAGAAGATATCGGAACTGTTTCCCCGACTCGAGTTGACCACAATCGGGTCAAATGATTTGAAGACAGTTGAGACACAAATCCAGTCATTGGAGAGACTCAACAAAAATATCTATTTTAAGCCCACATTTCTCGACTCGTCGGCAACGGGTCTGACCGCCGAAGACTGCAAGAAAGTGATCTCAACTGAAAGTCTCGAAGCCTTAGAAGAAATTGATTCGTCGCTTCTGGAGAGGATCAAACTTACGTTCGGCTCAGTTCGGTTCTTGCAGAAGGACGACAAGCAAGTGCCGCCAAAATTAGATTAGAAGAGCCGACATCCGATGTCCAACTGATCCACTGTCCCATCAATTCATTAGTCAGAAGTCAATTTGTGTCCAAACAAAGAGCAAAATGTCTGAAATGTTTGTCTTATCGTCTTCCGGTCCGTACGTCTGCTGTAACTGTGGTTTTGGTGACAATCAAAGTGTTTTCAGAATATACGGCAAAAACAATTCCAACGGTTCTGTGATTAACCCGATTCTGAAGTGCTCGACGACTCACCTGAAGCTCACCGAATGCTACAGATGTGGTCAACCCGTCGATGAGTACGTCCAGTTAGACAACTGCATCCTCTTCCTGGACGCCATCCTCCAGAAGCAGTCCTTCTATCGGCACATTCTCCTCAACTGTCACTTCGACAAGAAAGTGCCGCTCAAGTTGGCGGTCGTGTTCGGTCTCTGCGACGCCTACAAGAAGTGGTCGTCGATTAACGAGACACAGCATTACAAGTCATACATCGAACTCGAGTTCAGTTTCTATTTGATTTTCACCCGAAGTATAATCGAAAATCTCTTATTCTATACAATTCTTTATCTGCTGTTTGTCTTGTTATCGGGCGCCAAGAGACCGAAGAATTTGTTGTCTTCTTTGATCATCTGTTCCTATGGCAAGATATTCGCTTTGCCGGCCATTCTCTGGGCTCAAGAACTCAAACCAATAATAGATATACTTCTGGAGGCCTTTCTCTTAATATCGTTGGTCCAGTGCTGTCGAGTGAAGGCCAACATATCTAAGGTGAGGGCAGCCCTCATAGTGGCCCTCACTCTGGTCTCACACCAAACACTCCTTTACTTATCGGAGACTTATTTCTTTAAACTTTAATTAGATTTAAATTGTATTTAAATTTGTTTGTTTAGAATCTAAATCAATAAAACAGTTATCAACTAGCTTGTTTGTTTGGGCCTTATTTTCAATCCAATTACACCATTGAATAGTTTATTATTCGAACAAATGGTTTGTTGACAATTGCCAAGAGTTGTTGTTCCAGTTGTTATTGAATGTCAACTTGCAAAACATGCAATATTAGTAAACAATTGGTAAGTTTATTTATAAATTTAATCAAATGACTAATTCTATTGGATTTAATGACGGGATAAGTTCTAATATCTCACAATTTGATTGCAGGCATATTCACAGTTGTATGTAATTGACGCCCATCGGCGTGAATCACCTTGCTGAGTGGCCATTCGTTGGCGAAGTGGTGCACAACCGCAATTGATCAAGCTGCTCTTTTAAATGAACAGCTTATGCGTGAGTTGTGTATCGCAGTCAGAATGGCCGAGTGGTCTAAGGCGCCAGACTTAAGTTCTGGTCCTCTGATGAGGGCGTGGGTTCGAACCCCACTTCTGACACTACTTTTGCCCGAATATTCCAATTGTTTTACACTTTTAATTAGCAAATCATTTATTTTTCTTCAATTTCTATAATTTTAATCAATAAGATTAATTTGATTTAATGTTATTTATAAGAAATGTATTCAAAATTGTTAAATAATAATTACAAATGTGTTTTGCATTTGTATTTCGATTGGATTCCAATGTTTAGACATCGGTTTAGATATACAATTCAATAGAAATACAAATATTTTGTGAATTAAAACAATTAAAACACTAATTGCGAGCTAAGAGTCAATTGGTTTGTTCATTGGTCTCCATCTCTGATTCGCTAATTTTGGTGATCAATAGCTCGCGTTTTTGTGACAACCGTTGGATCTCTTGTTCCGATTCCGTCAAATGTGACTCTAATGTGACGATTTGTCGCTTCTTCGAGTCGAGCGACTCATTCATCCTCTGGAACTGATCCCTAACTCGTTCGATCACTTCATCTAAAGAGACAATATTTTTCTGTTTATTCAAAATCTTTGATGGAATAGAACTGGTCTTCTTGTGTCGGGTCAAGTGTTTATCGATATCCATATCAATCACATTTAGGTTATCGTTGAACAGTCCCTGAATGGCGCGATTGGACGCCTGTTCTTGTGACAGCACCTGAATCACAGGCATCCGAACGCCTTTCTTGATCTGTTCCCTCTCCCACCGGTCCAACTCGTCATCCGAGTCGTCCTCCTTCTCCGACTGGTCTTCATCTTCTTCCTGAGCCATTCGGAAGGCTTCCCTATTCTTCTCCATTTCGAGTTCGTCTCTATTGACAGCAAAACTAATTCTTTGGTCGTCCGAGTCGTCATCGCTCTTGTCATTGTCGTCATCCCTGATCACTCTGGAATCAATGTCATCGTAATTGTCGTCGTCAGCGATAGGAATGATAAGTTCTTCAATATCTCTGGCCATTTGTCTCTGTTTCTTCAGCTCATAAATGGTTTTGGCGTCGGGTATGACTCCTCTCTCGAGGGCACCTCTGAAGTGATGGAAGGGTTCGTTGCTCTTGAATTCGTCTTCTTCTTCGTATTCACTGTCAGATTCAATCTGATCGCCGGAGAAGATCTTCGACGCGTAAGGCTCTTCCTTTACTTCTTTCTTGACATCTCTAATCACTTGTGTATTCTTCCAAATCACATTCAAATCACTTCCATTGGTCTCCATATTCTTGTGATCCCTGTCATCATTGTTCTCATCCCTCTCAACCTTTTCAGTCTCTTTCTTCTTCTTCTCCTTTTTATTCTTCCGACTGCCGTCCGATTGTTTCGCTAACCGCCGACTATATGAAGACTTTCTAACTTTGAAGATATCGCACTCTAAGGCAAAGAATGAGAGATAAGCCGTGTTTTGGAGATCAGTTGATAAACACATACCTTCTTCGTCGACATCGAAACTAAGTTTTGGATTTGATTGAGGCTTTGGTTTTGAATTATAGATGTCATCGAAATTATCATTACTTTTCGAGTTATCATTATTTGATTCAATTTTAATGACACTCTTCTTGACGTCCAAACGACTCAAATCCTTGTCCAACGAATGGCTAACTTCTTCGTCCGAGTCCTCCACTCTTGTCCTCTGATTCTTCGCCTTTCGGTTAGACTTCTTGAATAACGACATAATTGTAAACAAATTATAACTAAAATCAAAATTAAAACTAAATTAGCATTAATTTTGTCTCAATTTGTCGAAACGTTTGAAGCGATTTGTTGACTGAAAGCAAACGTTTATGACATTTGTCTGAAGTCGACATCAGATGTCAGTCTTGTTGTCAGTTTTATGACACCAATTGAGCCAAAGAGCGGACCAATTGGGTGAAGACGGGGTCAGACAATGGATGACAACGAGAACATAATGCTGGAGAAACTCGAGTGTCTTAAGGAGATCAGGTCAGTGGTCACGTCATCACAATGTCTTAAGCCGTGCTAATCATTCTTCGATTATCATTCAGAACCCGTACTCTTCAGTTGGAGAAACTCAAGACTCGTCTCAAACAAGAGGTGGAGTCCACTGAGACTGAAGAGCGATGTCTTCAGGACTATCGCCGCGAAATGGAGCTCTTGATGCAGGAGAAGATGGCACACGTGGAAGAGCTGCGACAGATTCACGCGGACATCAACGCCATGGAGAATGTGACCAAACAGAGCGAAGAGGACCGCAACAGACATCTGGAGACAGCGAAACACTTGCATCAGGAGTTCACACCTCTCAAGGATCTGATCGACAAACTGCGGGCTGACATCGGTTTGCCGAGACTTCCCGAGTTGTATGAGGAGAACGAGAAGTTTAAGCCCGAGTTCTTCGAGAAGCAAAAGCTGGAGAACTGGCATCAGATCTGCTCTGATGTCAACGAGCAGATAATGCCGCCGTCGCTGATGGCCGCGGCCACTGCCCAGCATTTGCATTTGGCCGCAGCCCGCGCTAAGCCTCCGATGGCTGTCAACGTGCCAACTGTTCCACAGCCACACCACCAGACTATGACACCACAACCCGAACGGCCGACTCCGGCCGCTTTCAGACAACAGCCGCCGCCGATGAAGTCGTGTCTGTCATGCCATCAACAGATCCATCGCAACGCTCCGATCTGTCCGCTCTGCAAAGCCAAGAGTCGGTCGCGTAATCCGAAGAAACCTAAGCGTAAACTCGAAGACTGAACACGAGTTCCAAACCTTTAATTGGCTTCCATTGCAACCATTGGTCGCTAATCAAAGTGAATCCAATCGATACTTACTTTTATTATCTCATTGTCTAATCGTTTTTATATTGTTCTTCAACTCTTGATATCATTATTATGTGCCAAACATTTTCACAATTTTAATATAACTGAATACTACTTAAAACTACTTAAATCTAATTGTCTTTCCAAGCATTGAATTAAGCATCAAATGTGTTGTACTTATGCTTAGCATTAGTTTTGTGCCAAAACAATTCAATTATTACCGATTGGATTGTCAACTGAATTGAATGACTGAAATAAACGACATTTACTTTGACTTTAAATGTGTTTTTCCTCCGATCGGATCACTTCCTGGTCAACCACGCCATGAGTCTGGACTCCGAACCGCTTTCGTCGATCAAAAATCATGATTTACTCAAACAGTTATTGAGTTTGCGGTGGATTCTAAATAAAATATGAATCAAAGAATGGTTTGACTCTAAGCGAGATAAATGTTTGGCTTGAAGTAAATAATTTTGAGCATTTGTTTTATGTCTAGAATTTCATATAATAATTGTGTTTAGAGTTTAAGGAATTCTCTGAATTGAGTTCAGTTGAGTGAAAGGCAAGTCTGCGCTGACCGGAGCCCAGAGCTCGAGGACCGGCGCTGACTGTCAGACCGGCTTTTATTCTCATAACTAATGTCTTATTTGGAAAATAAATGACTTTAAATCTGTTCCCAAATCGAGAGCCAAAACATAATCGAAACAAAACGATATATTTTATCACAACTTATATTGAATTCCGATTTGACAGCAATTCCTTACATCTATGGGTAGTCACAACTGTTTGTGTTTAATTCGCTACAATTCTAAACTAATTTAAAGAATAATATTTACTCAAAAACGTCAGTCGAATCGTAACTAAAATATAAATTAGTTTCTCAGACAATGGGATAAATTTTGGGTCCAAAGAGAGTGCGAGTCATGTATTGAATGGATGAGTCGTTTGCTCTTTGGCTGCGAATATCTTTTGTTTATTTTAAGAATTTCTCTGTTCTTAGGATTCGCGAGAGATTCAGAATAATAATCGTGTATTTCGTTCATTGAATTTCGCAACAAATTTCTGTTCATTTCATTGAAAGACTCCGGTCTTTACGGAAACGGGGAATACAATTGAGGATAAACTCTGTTTTCAAAAGACTCGGAATATATTTCTTATATTGAAAGGGCTTTAAAATTAAAAAAGAAATCAAATTTAATCTCCTTTTGGACTCGAGATTTGTATAACAATGGGTCGGATCTGTGGATTGCCATTCACTGAAGTGATTCTCTTTTGTGACGAAATCGATGACAACTAATACCAATTAATCCCCGAATAGTTGGTCCCAATTGTTATCATTTCCTTAGCTGAGATTAGCGAAGAATATGTTCGCAAGAATTGAATATTTCTGATCCATTACTCGATTTTGTACAGAATTTCCAAAAACTTAATTTTTATTTACAGAATATAAAAATGTCAGAAACGATAAATACAATTATATTTTTGCTTTTGTAAATCGGTTCACAACAGACGGCCCGAAGTCGGTCATCAATTAGACTCTTGATTAGTGTCATGCAAGCGGTGGTCAGACGTCTGTCGGCGAGTAATTAATATGTTTAGTGATGGGGTCCAACCTGGAGAATGTGGGCGAATGGTTCTGAGCGACAATCTCGGGCACAATCGGGAGCGCCGGTCGCGGCCCGTGAACCGAACAGTTTATCACATCGAGAGCCATCGGGTCGCCGGTGGGCGTCGGGTAATAGTCGCCGATCGGACGCATTGCATAATAAGAACTTTGTTCCGACAATCGGTTGGAGTGAAGACTGGAATCGTCGCGATTGAGACCAACCGAAGAGCTTTTGCGAGACTTTGTTCGTCGCCGACAACAGCAGAAGCAAATCATTATCCCTAATATCGTTAATCCTATTCCAGTCGATGCGCCGACAAATAGAGAAACATTGCCTTCGGAGAGAAGAAAAGGTCAGTCTCTCAGAGACTTATTCGGCATTGGATTGCATTATGGCTTTAAATGGCATCGAATTAGTGAAACGCATATTCCGAGACATATCTTGTATCTCATGCAAAGGCAAACATCGCCTTAATTAAGATCTTCAACCAATTTATCGCTTTAATGGCCACGAATTGAGATCGCGATCCTTTTGAGCAGATTTGCGACACTAATGGATAAACTGATAAAATATATCTTCTCTCAGATAAAACTTATTGCACTCCCAAAAGAAAATATATGTTTTTCATCAAAAGCTTTAACATTACTCAAACAACTGATCCAATACTCAAAACGAATGAGTTTGAGCTTGCTCTTGCAAAAAAAGCCTCTGTTTGTTCAGTGTTTTGCGCAGAGAATAATCCATCAAAGGATAAGAGATATGAGATTCGAGTTGAGGTTTGGATGCGATGCCGAATCACTTCGAGGAAACTATTTTTGTGGAATATTCCTCAAGACTTGAGTCAAGACTTGAAGTAATGGATTCGAAATGAAAATTATGTTTTCAATACTCGTGTTGTAATGGATATCAATTTCGACAGAAAGAGAATTCATAGCACTTCTCAACATAAAAGTTGTTATTTTTATTCCATTATAAGATATTTTTCTCAATAACCTGGCGATCGATAGCCAGATAAAAGAGACTATAAATTAAATGTCAATATTAAGACAGAAATAGAGCCAAAAAATCAAATCTCATGCCATATGTGTCGAAGTTGTCGTGGAATTTGTTTGGCGAGGAATTCCGACACTTGTCTCAAACCTTAATCGAGTCAATACAACTTGAATTTAATTTGAATCATAATCTAAAGCGAATACCAATTGAATTGCTGAGTCTTCTTGTGAACCCAATCCTGACCTCACTCTCCAAGAGACGGATAATTCTCTTTTCAAAGGTAAATCTCATTCAACGTAACTGTCGGTTCACTCGGACGAGAGAATAACTGAAAACGTTTTGATCATATTTTTTCATTTCTACTTCAAAGGCAATAATTTTTTAAATGTTCTCTCGACTGGCCTTTGAAAACGATCTGAAAAAGTCATAGAAATAAAATTTTTCTTCAATTCTGCGATACTTTGGCCAAAGACTTAAGAATTCTTCTGAAAAAGTCATAACTCTTTATGGGTTTCGCACTGAAAAATCAAATAAAAATAAATAACTTTTAGAGAACAGAAAAATTAAACAAAAGATATCAAGTTTTAGATCAAAAAAACTTTTCTTCCATTTACAACAAAAATATTAATAAATTTTTTATTAGAAAATAATTTATATCACTTAAGACGAGACAATTGAGTCGATTGTGCGCTCTCTGTCATGAATAATGACTTTACGAGTAGTCCACTAAAAGGCATTAAACATTGATCCCTAAGATTAGATCATAATTTGGCAAGCTAATCAAGTTGCCAGGCCAATAATGTACGTGATATGAACCAAATTAAGCTTGTCTGGCCAAGTATCAAGCTAATTTTGTTGGCTCTGTGTCTGCCACATCAATAGCGATGCCTCCGAAGAGCCAAAAGGGCCACAAAAGTCAGATTTGGATGTCTTTCAAGAGTGCAATCGGCGAATGAGTTGAGGACTTGTGGTCCGAAACAATACCCAAAAGCAAAGCCACCGAAGAATTGAATACAAGAACTATTAAAACAATCGCTTCAATGCATCTGCTCTTTGGAACCATAACTAATTCAATAGACATTTAAAGCCATAAAAGACATAAAATGTGGAAAAAGCGGACAAAAAGAGAATTACATTTATCTTCATCTGAAAAGTCCTGTTCACTACAGTTGGGAACGCCATTGCATTCAAGGCTTTTGTCGATACAGAAGTTGTGGTATTCATCGCAATCGCGACCGATTTTGTGTGGCTTCAGACAGAATTTGCTTCCGGAACACGCGAAGTGCTTGCATTGGCCTGAAAGCCAAACCCAATCATCAATTTGTTGGTAATAACTTGGTTATTATGTGCTACTATTAATTGAGTAACAAAACAATTGAGTTACCTAGATGAATATTGGTTTTAAATAATGATTATAATTATTATTAACACCTCAATTAAATTCATTTTAATAACATTAGCTATGTATCTAGTTAATTTAATCATCAGTTGGTTTGTTAAAAGCCTGTTATCTTCTCAGCAATTAATATGACTTATAATTAACGCGAAAAACAATTTAGAATATAACGAATGAGTGATAAGAATATGATTTAAACGGTTTTATGTGTTTTACGGTTAGATTATTGTCAAATATGTCATAAAATTCACACAAAACACAATCGAATCGATGATAGCGTCCGACAAAAAAGCTTTTTTATGCGAAGAATATGCAAATGTTTTTCAATAAATCGGGCGAAGAGTTGGCTATCGATCCGATTCATGACATGCCATCAAATAAATAAATAAATGATCATATAATTTATCGCCAGTTTTACGGTCGAACACACAGAATAATAATATGGAGCAGAAAGAGGAGCGAAAGTACCTTGCACCTCGAATGTGACTGCGGTCCAGATCAGTTTGAATCCGGTGACGGGGTTGCGCGAGACCTGGTCATTCCACTGCGACGACGATATGTCGCTTTTGAACCTAAAGCCCGAACGGGAAGCCAAAGCTCGTTAGACGTGAGCCGAAGAGCCGTTTCCACGATTAGGCACTCAAGTCATACCTTATTAATAGCCTATTGCTGGTGGAGAGCAGCACTTTGTCCTCGACGTTCTTGTAGTAGGTCAGGTCACCGCAGTACTGCTTCGGCTTCTTCGGGTCGAACTCCAGGCTCTCGAAGCCGTCGTAAATGGCCAGTTGTGCGTCCTTGCAATAGGCTGTGGGGGGATAGGAGGGAATGGAAGGGAGGGGTCGACGGCAGACACGGATTAGTGATATGATATCAATCGGATTCATCAATGCAGAGGCCGACAGAATATTAATGCTTTCGTCTCATCAAATGAACGATTTTGGAAATCAAATGAATAAAATATAATTATTTATTATATGCTATCGTTTTAATGAATTATTGAATTGCCAGTAATGAGCAGTGAATTCACGACTAATGCCAACGGCTTTTGGATAAATAAAATTATTTGTTAATAACAAACAAAAATTCATTTAATTTTCGAGAATAACATTCAGATTAGGATTTCAACTGAAAATAACTCGACATTCGGTCTGTCAGTTGAGGCAAACCTAATGTAAGGTAAGACCAGAGCTCTGGTAATCAACAAAAACGATAGTTTGTCTCAAACTCTTAATTAAAGTAACGCCAAGTTATCTCTTCATAGGCGACATGTTTTGCATCATTAGAATTATGCGTTTTGTGACACAAAGGGCCAAAAAATTGTGATATATGTGGGACTCGTTCAACGAAATTCTTGACAATGAATGTAATTGTGTTTCCGCTCACAGAATAAGAAACTAAAAATTAAATTATCTCTCGGTTTGTGTGTTTCGCTCGGTTTGAGTGAAGATATATTAAACTTTTCTCATTAGAGAAACTCATTTATACCGATAAAAGGCAATAATCATAAGCGAAGAGCTGATTGTGAAGAGTTGGAGAGCCGAGACGAGTCGTTACTGACCTATAGAGCCGAAGAGCTGGAGCTCAACCATCCGTATGTAAATGTGTTGCGACTGTTGCACCCGAATCAGCCAAATGCAGTCGATTTGCCGCGGAAATGGACCTATAATTCAATTTGATTGCTCACCATTTGGCTCGCATTCCGATGGGACGAACCTGGATAGTTGGGTGAGACGAGGACACCACCCATTCCCGTCTCATTGCCACCACAACCAACCACATTCTTCGGGTTCGAGTCTGGAGGACCGATCAGACCTGTGTGTTGAACATCACGTTAGACACTAATGTCGAGTCTTATAGTAGTGACTCGTTTTGCTTGCTTTCGTCTATGAATTGATAATATCCGTGGAAACCCCTCTCTTTGACCGCGTGATTGGTGGTGAAGATGAGTTCCATCTGGGGATGGAGTGAGAGGAGCGGTGAAGGCACAGAATCGCCGCAATATCTGCCGACCAGTCGTTTCGTCTTAAAGGCAGTGATTGTCGAGATATCGATATAATCCGTTAGACAACTGTTTGAACGTAACAATAGGCTAAACCAGGTTCAGTCGGAGGCGCCAATCGATGCGAATCATCTCGCAAATCAACATTTGTTTAGAACACAGCACTTGGCGAGAGCAGAATAATCCGGGACTTAAAGCATAAGTGAAGGAAACTTAATCAATGAAAAACTATACCATAATTATTGTGAGAAAGTGAGTGCTGTTTCACAATATAATGAGGATATAAAACAGTAGAAGAGTTTTGCCGCCAATGAGACTATTGGACCATAAAATGCCGAAGAAATAGCATTTGGAGAGGAAATAAAAATCGATTTACAGATACATAAAGCGCTGGAAATACGTGAGAATTAAATATTATATTCCAATAGAAGCGGAGAAATATTTTGTTCGCCAAAAAGGGCCACATTTTTCGGCATAAATTAGACAATGAATTAGACTTTCAATTAATTGTGAGCCAAAATCGAGAGAAATGTTTTGGCAGTGAAAGTGTGGCACCGATTGCAGAGATAAACGGCATATGAATTAATTTAATAGAATATGTTTTTCGGAGATATCTATCAGAATAAGAGTCGAGAATAGGCTTTGAAAAGCGATATATTTTAGCGGAAGAATTGCAATCAGTTTTGCTGTCAAAACACTTATGTCATCGAAATGGGAGCTCACAAGTGATGAATCGATTATTCAATTTAGTGCTCAAAATATGCTAATAATAGTTAACTTGCATTACATTTGTGCTAATAATCTGAAGAAAATTAAATTAGGAATAAGACAAATGTTTTATTTAATGACCAGATTTTTCTGCTCTTTCTCTTCGGCTTATGTTCGAAAAGATATTGATTTTCAAGATTAAAAATGACAGGAATTGGTGAATATTTTTCTCTTTCAAAAGTAAACTCTTCAACAAAATCAATAAAAACGTATTTTCTTTCGTCTAAAGTCTTGTGTTGAGTACAGTCTGTATATGTCGTGAACTCTTTGCCTCGAATAAAACGCTCGAAGGCTTTGATTATAACTCGAAATTACAAATATATTAAAAGCGATTTCAATTGTTTTCGCCCGAAATCATACATTCGGAGTCTGAAAAAAGAAGTGAAATTCAATTTTCCCCACGAATTCATCGACTATTTTATGTTTGATTACTATTTTTAGACTCAATTCAAACGATTTAATTCGAGTCTCGACTCGACTGGCAATCAGAGCCAAAAACAGTCAACCAATTCCTTGTCATTGAGTTTGTGTTCTGATTGCTTACCCTTTTTGAAAAGGTGTTTCCAATTTGAAGACTGAAAATATTAGATTTATTGCGTGATATCGTTGACCATTGAAGTTATAGACACATCTGATTTCGTTCGGGTAGTTGTCGGGCCAGTCGGGCGACGAGAAGTTGCCGTCCAGACTGACCGTACTATCGAAATTGTAGACACACTCGCCTGTGAACAGTGGTCTAGTGGTCAATGGCCTGGATTGCGGTCCAATTAGGGCTCACCGAATGCATACGAAGATAAGAAGACATTGAGAAGTGAGTAAAAAATATTGATCTTCAGTGTAAGGCTTCGAAAGTACATCTGTTCGGCTAATAATGTGAGTTCAGCCGCAAAAGAGTTGGCGATTGATATTGATATTGATTGATGAGATGTCGAGCCAAGCAAACCCTCTATGATTCCGGTCTATTAACCATTTCTATCTCTCCGGTCGTCTCCTCTTATTCTCGTAATGTCTCGCAGAGTCTGAGTAGAGATAAAATTTAATTAATTATATTAACTTCTATTTTCCTAATAAGAGGACAGGAATTGCCTCATTAGAGGGGAAGCGAAACCCAACTAAACGACCGAACACTGGCTTCGGATCAATGTTTTCACCGAAAGAAATCAAATAAAAAATATTTTGTTTTTGAGAAAAATTCAATAAGAAATGAATTGTTTTGTTCGGTTCTCTAAACAAATAGAGCTCTAATTCGATTTGACTGCCAAATTGAGCATGATCAATGCGATCAATGCGATCCATGCGATCAACATCAACGCAAATTGACTCTAAATACATATCACATATGAGTGTAAGCGAGCGATCCCTCAAATAAAGTCAAATATCAATAAATCAGTGCAAATGAGTGAACCGACGAACGGCTCATTACACCCGAGGCATCGGCAGTGGCCTCACATGAAGCACAACGCGAGCGCACACTTCACTCAAAAATCACAATCACTTAACGAAATTCAGTCAATTGTGAAATGCAGTTCAAAATCACGACAACTGTCTTCAAACTGATTTTGACGAAACGATTAAGTGTTTAGATGTCAGCATATGATCGAAATCCAGAGAAATAGCAAAATAACTGAACTTTTCATAACTTGAAAGCTTTCGATAAACAAAACTGTCGGTCAAACAAACGCATCGGTTCTTCGGTTCCGACACCGCAGACGTCGGAACCCGAGTCTGAGTTCACACCAAACACTGTTCGCACCCGAAAACAGACTTCACTGCAAGACTCGCACACAAGGGTTGGCACGACTTCGACGCCTGTCGTCGAGTGTTTGTCACTTGTGTTCAATCATTTTACATATTAGACAATGTTTTCTATTTGTTTTTCTGTCGTCTCCGACGACTGACACACACTTTGACGCTCTTTAAAAGATTGGATTTGAAAGAGCAGAGCCAATAACCTATTGGTTAGCAGTGAACTGACCCGTTGTGAACACAGAATGAGAACAAAGAATGGCATCAAATTGAGTGGCGCTTAGAAATCAAAGGCATCTAATCCTTCAAAGTTTATGATTAATTGCGGAACTCATAAATCATGTGAAACATATTCGTCGACCAAAACCCCAATTCTTATCCAACTCTTCGTAAGCCGTGTCTTAACAAATAAGCGGAAAAATATTTCGCGAATTTTTTTCGTAGTTATATATTAAAAGAATAGAAGTCATGAGTAGTGATGAGTAGTGTTGGAGTGCTTTCATTATGTCATTGTTATGATGCGCTGATACAGCGTTTAGCGCCAGTCGGCCACTAATAAGTGTTGTGCCGTCGGAGGCGAACAACACTGGCCTCACATGTAATGAACGTCACGACAAGGATTTGGGCCTCAAATTGAAAATAATAATAATCTCGGGACAGATATACGGCTCTAAACTGAAGAGCCGAGTCATCCCTTTAAACAATCGTTAAACTAAATGGTTGTTTGGATGTGTGAACGCACACCACATCCACTCTGGGCTCAATTTTATTGACCTATTATTCAAAGTGATATAAATTTCAATGAAATGGATAACTATTTACCAGAAAGACATTGTTCGGTATCGAAGAGAAGAGCCATTTGTTTGGACCGATGGCCCGAATGTCTGGAATAGTGTTCAAACGTTTTGATGCGTTCAGAGCTCTCGTGTTTCACATCCGAGTCGTTCGAGTGAATAGATTTAGGCCAAAATCAATTGGCAATCGCATGAGATTTGTTAACACAGTTTTATAACACAAGCCATCGATGGCTGACTGAGGCATATGAGAGCATAAAAGCTAACACAACGAGCAGAATATGATTGCGTCGGCAATACATATGAGGATCGCATAGAATCTGTGATTCACTTATAAAACAATAGATTAGTATAGCGTTGGAGTCGAACAGCATTTCGTTGGCCAAACACTTGTGCCGTCCCTTTAATCCAATCGAATAATCAATTCGACCGTTAATTGCATTCCTTTTGTATCTCATATTTCCTAATATTTGTTCAGTTATTGCCAACAAAACACGAATCGCATCTGAAATGTCGGTTCACTTGTCTGACCGATCCATAGCTGGCCAACCAATCGCCGCTCACTTCTCATTACTCCGAGGAATAATTGCTTTATCTTCTGTAGTCGAGTTCGTGAGCCAGAGAAGAGCTCTTAGAGCGGCCGGTCTTAAGCCGAATGAAGAGATAGTCCGCAGACCAGTAAATCAAATGAAGTCTGAGTCCAACAGACAATTGGAAAATCCATTTTATTGTCCATTAAAAAGATGTTTCCATTGCACTGACAAACAGACAGACCGAGAGCTGTGAAGCACTCGTCTGTTCCGACAGTTTTATTTGTCGGTCTCAACAAAATAGCCTTAAGTCGTATCAAATATACGAACAGAACATATGTGTTGTGAAAAGGAACAGAGAAATAATGAGTGAAATGAACTGAAAAATGATATAAACTTCTCTCTTCTGTTCGAACTTTTCTTTCATTAAATTTTTATTTCTTTTTTTCTTTGAAAACAGTTATAAAATTAAAGCCAAATAAAATATAAAACAAAATGTATTAACAAAATGATTGAAATCGCCTTAAATTATTCAATTTATTCCAGAATTTTCTCCAATTTATCGAACATTTGATGCGAAATCTAATTACTAATAATACATAGAAATCGTTGGTCTGATTGTGAAATGTGAGTCCAATTTTGAGTTTTACTGCCGTCAGAAATGGCACTCAATCTGAATAAAAGTAATCTAATGTCGACAATGGATGGCATCGATCTTAATAATGGCAACAATTAGACAATGTTGGCCACCAGTGCACAAACCAATTGGGCATGAATTGCATCAGCATTTGAGCAAGCTGGTCTGGACGCGATAGCAAATCTGATTTGAAAAGCAATTTCAAGCCAGGTATATATTTATCACTGCCAGCGGAAACCTGTAATAAGACGGAGAATCCAATAGTTGGCGAAGTTTTGACATTCGGAGCTAATCTTTGAGTTGGGATCGACTCCAAGTGCTTCTGTCAGTGCAATGAAAGCCAAATATATTTTGCTCTCAGATATCGAAATTCCGTATTCAATCGAATTTACATATTTTTCAGAAACTGATAGGAAGTCTGTATTCGTTCGCTGATATATAGTCCCGGCGTTAACGTAGAAATTGATAACAAATGAAATTTTTTGAGAATTCTAACACAAATTCTTGAGATCTCAACACTAAAGAGCTCTTCGGCTGATATTTACTGTTTGTTTAATACAATCGGTTCTCAGCGACGACCCCAACGACTGAAACACAATTTTGATGTAATTCCTACTGAAAACACATTTTTTATTTGATTCCACAATTTCTAGGAATATATGGCTCTCGAGATGTGATAACTCGACAATAAACAAAACAATTCCTCTAATATTTGTCCTTATATTCAGTGCACTTCAAACTCAAAAATTATGTGGCAAAGGATCAGACAATCAGAGATTCGCAGGCAATGGTCACTCGATTATCGTAATCCCTATTAAATGAATAATAATTTAATCGACTTTTAAATTTACGAATTATATCATTAATAAATTATTATTAATAATAATCATTGAATTAGTAATATTAGTAATATTAATCGCAATCATTTTTGACAATTGACAGCGCGATTCGCGACCAAACCAAACAATCACTTATAGCGCGAACGACTCAATAGAGGGTTAGAGGAATTCAAATCCAAATTAGAATCAGTTGATCACTGGCTTCCGAAGCAGTAGTTTGAAAGAAACCCAAATTCAAATCCAATTTCAGATCAAGTCTTTGCGGACAGACAGCAATGCCGAGAGGAAAGAAAGGCGGCGGTGGGACCGGAGCCAAGAAGTGCACGGGTGCTGTGTGTGTCCACTTCCACACCAAATACAAGGGACAGAAGCGGTGCAAAGTGCCGGACAGCCAGACCTGCGTTCACTTCCATCCGAAGAAAGGCAGAAAGAAGGGCGGAAAGGGTCGCGGGCGCGGTCGCAAGCACCCCAAAAGTATGAAAAGGTCGGGAAAGGGCGGCAAATGCACGAGTGGCAGAGCGCCGGGTGGAAGAGGCCGTGGCAGAGGCAGCGACAGCGACAGTGACAGCGGAAAGGGAAAGGGCAAGGGCAGGGGCCGCGGCAGAGGTCGTGGCAGAGGCAGCAAAGAAAAAGAGGGTATCACCAAAGGTGAACAAAGAGAACTGATGAAAAAGTATAGACTGCCGTAATCAGACAAAGAAGCGAAGCCAGTGATTGACCGCTAATCTCAGCGATTATCAAAATTCTTTTGATTTCAAACAAATAAATGTTTCAAAACTATCTCTTTTCTCACTCTTTTAATGATTCGATATTCTTCTCAAAACATCTATCTTTGATCCCAAATGATGTCTTATATTATGGCAAAGTATTATCCATCACAAAGATGTGACCCAACAGTCACACAATTGTAATTGCGGTAAATTTAATAAAGAACTGAAGACATGGTTACTTTTGAACATTTCCAGTATTCAAAAATTAAGCGATCCTTTGAGCGAACGTTTCTAATAAATGCCAGACTTTGGATGAGATTTTAATCTATTTACAGTTGTTCTAATAATTAGAGTTCACTTATAGAGATCGCAGAGACGACACATTTGGCTGCCGTTGAATGTGGTGTCAGACAAACAAAGAGTGTGCAAAGACTGTGACCAAGACTGAGATCGACTGAATCGTTGGATGAGATGCTCGGCTAATACTGTAATACTGGTAATGGCATTCAATGGCATTCAAAGGTGTGTTCGCTTTTGTTTTGGTTAATAAGAAAATCAATAAAATAAGCGCTCATTCGGCGGCACTCGGAATGGGAATGCATTCGCTAAGAAATTCTGTTTTTCTGACCAGAATTAATCGATTGGAGAGGAGAGGTCTAAATGGTGTCTACGCTCTGGTCGTCTACTACTTTGAATAGGCGTTGGGTTCGGGAGGACTGGATATCGCAATACAGCAATGGATCGCCGTTTGTGTCAAAAGTTAGTTCGCGATAATAATTCAATGTAATGACAGTCAGACCACGAATGAGAGCCTAAGCACTAAACGCTTCTTTTGGTCCAAAGCCCGGCCGCCAAACGGTGTAAGGCTTTGATTCATTGCCGTCAACGAGAATAACATCTCTTTTTATTTCGGATGACTTAAACCAGACTCTAATGAATTTATTTTCATTCAATCGCATCCAAACAAATGTCTTAAACAGTGAGCAAATGCTTTGTTTCTTATACTTCATTTCGTTTATGACCAGAGGTTTACGACTCGAAACCTCTGGTCGAGTGAAGTGAAGTGAAGTCGTCTTCACGTCTGAGCAGACAATAAGTCGTTTGATTGTCTCAACTAATCGCTCATTCATTTAAACCCTTTATTCTTCGATTCAATGCTTTACTCAAAACCTAAATCGATTTGGATATCCATCTGAAGGGATAAGTAAGAAGAAAATCACATTTCATTAGACGAGTCGAACACAATTGATGTCAACCACAGTGTAATGCGAGCCCAGGACTGACCTCAACCTAATTGGCCGCTCGTCTCGTATTCCATACGATATTTAGAAGACATTTCCGTCGATAATATGATATGAATTTGGAGTCACATATATATATAATCGCAAGGGATTTCATATATTTTCAAATACACCACAATTACAGCGCAAAACCAAATTATTAAATGACTTTACTTATGAATGTTTAATAATTTAATTTCTATTAATACCAATCTTTAAAAACTATATTCTAGATTACGAACCGATAATAAAACCGAATCCCCAGTGAATTAACAAAATTGAAAACCCGGCGGAACTCAAAGGACGTTCATTCGGTAATTAATGGTATCTCTTGTGTTGAACTCAATTGATGCCAAACATGAGATCCCAAATAGAGTTTGTTTTCACTGATCTCTCTTAAAAAGACTTATTATAATATATTTCAAGAAACGAAAGGCAAAAACTATTCAATCTTTTGAGTGGCATTTATTCGCTAACAAAAACTGAGTTTGCGATTAATGATGTCTTTTGACTGTATTTTTTTAGGGGACAGTCAGAGAAATAAATCCTTGTATAGTCTGCTGATAGGAAAAGTGGAGACAAAGAGTTTCATCTGATCTGCGAAATCGTCAAATAAATGGTCGGATTATCGCAAGTTTATTACATTTCACGTGAAGTTCTGTTAAATGGATTTCATTTGGAGTGACAAACGAGAGGACAGACACTGACGACGAATGGAATTATTGAATTGAATTGTAGTCCGACTGCAGTCCGAGTGAACACAAAATTAAATAAAAGGCTTAAAACCTCAAACTTTCTCCAAATGCATAAATAAAACAGATATATTGGTAGCGATTATTCCACAACGAAGTTCTGCTCACTTATTCCGCCCCAGAAGAGGTCGTTATTTGAAATTCTGGCCAATTTAAAGCCACACTTTGTGTTGATAAGCATACGAGCAAGGTCGCATATATATTCTCCAAACAACATAACTCTCAAACCGTTTATCTGCAAACCTATCGCACAATTCTGAACGCAT
>JAQGBE010000435.1:0-18868 GCA_034698225.1 Scheloribates latipes | reverse complement strand
AACCAATTGTTTTGTGAGGAATACCGAAGGAATAACTTGAGACTGTTGGCCCACCAAGTTACATTCGACTCTATGATATACATTTATCAGCCGACAACATTCGGTACGACCAGAAGGAGGAGCAGATCCATCTGAATCGTCAATTTCAATAAATGACTAGCAAACCTGAATTCTATGTTTGTTCTGATTTCAGTTTTCAACGTACATTATCTGTACCGTAATATTAACTCCTTGCATATAACCCAATGTCACATTGTGTTATCGTGATTGACAATCAGTAGCTATCAATCATTGTGTGTTAGGTTAGCGTTAATTTAATTAAGTTAATGTAAAGAATCAGTTCGTCGTTTAATCATTGATTTTAATCAACTAAGTGATTATGACATTGAATTTCATTTCGATGAGCATGAGCATTCTCCTTGCTTCTTGCTTGTATCTGAGATATTCATCGATGAAACAGGTCTTCCACGCTCTGTCGCTATTGACTGCCCTGTTGTACGAGTCTGTAGTGAAAGTACTTCGATAAAACTTTTTCCAAATCAAGTTCTGTCCACATAGGAAATGCCAGAACCTATTGGTTTGAGACAATTGAACGACTGAAGAGTATGGCAAGAGTTCCACTATTTTGAGACATATCTCTTCTGGCATTTCATTCAAACCAATGGATAGCTTTTCGACTAACTTCACAACAAACTCGTGTTCGAAGTGTCGGACGATTGACTCTTTCGTGGCTGATATCCAATTGATTCTAAGACTGTGCGTCTCCGAGAGGACAGGTATATAAGCGACACAATCCATGGCCAACAGTGAGAGAGGTATTACTGCCATTTGGACCGAAACCGTGTCCTTCAGTTTGGGACTGTATCGCCAATAATCCAATTTAATTCTCTGTCCGTTTGCATCCATGTCTTTCTGGTGGCAAATAAATTCGTTTCTGATCAGCAATGGATGCAATTCTTGGAGATATGTTGTCATCAGGTGATTGTCCTTCGCCTCTGCCATCGATTTCATCTATTCTTAAACCCTTAATCTCAAGAATTTTCTGTTATGTGAATTGAATTTGAAAAGAAAAGTGAACGCGATTTGCAATAATTGGTTCGTTGAACTCAACATTTTTCTTCTTCTCTAAAATCACTTCAGAAATAGCAATCAATTAATGCGGTCAACAAAGTCCAGGTTAAATAAACCATATCAACAATCTTTTGGACGTATGTAAACATCAGTGACCACCTAATGGGCCGAATATACTCTGTTCTTTTCGCCGATATATTGAGCCATATCTGAGCCAAGATCACACAAAATTTTTATATCTTGGTGATATGCAATTTACTAATTTATAATCCGCAGTGATTTGGCCGATAAACAAGCAAGATTTACAAATGACTCAACTAGAAAAATGTTAGTAATTCGCGTCTGTTTTAAATTTGCTAATTTCACTCTAGTTTAATGATAATTTGATGATCAATGATTGCCATTTGCAAGATCATGCAGTTGTAAAGAATCAGAATTTGCCAACAAATTCCCATGACAATATCTTTGGACCATAAAAATTTCATGTCCAATTTCGATGCGGACCGCGGTCATCTAGAGGCTCAAAGCCAGGAATTTCGGCCATAGACGTAATGCTGAAGAATCTGACATTTTAATTTATTATAAAAAATTGTACGCGTCGATTTCCATAATATTCTAGGTTTAGTTGTAGATCATCATGGGTCATCGAATAAAAATACCAAATTTAAAATCCCAGTCACAATAGTAAAATGGCGTATTGATCTTTGGTGTTAGACTGAAAAACTCAATCCTTTGGATTAAAATTAAAGTTTAAACTGAAATAATCAAGAAATATGTGATAATATCTTTTAATTAAATCCAAACTTAAGCCCAAATTAGTAATTATTCTTACGATATATTCTACAAAGAATTGAGGCATTAGTTTGAGACAAAAACTGTAGAATCTGTAGAAACACTGCACTGCTGTAGAACCTAACGATCAGATTCTGATCACTGATTGTCATAGAGTGACTGCGGAGGACCGAAGACAGAGAGTGACCGACCAATAATGTCGACCAAAGCGTCCGATGTGTGTGAGTCGGGTCAGAGTGACGACTGCGAGGCCTTTCTGGAGATCGAGAGGTCGAGAATACCGTTGCGACAAAAGGCGGTGCAATGTCTGGCGAGATGTCTGCCGCGGATCACTCCGTGGCAGCTCTTGTGCTTCTATGTGATAGTGCTGTCGGTGTCCAGCTTCGGTCTGGTCACTTACCTCAAGCTCACGGGAGAGATGATACCCTTCTGTCTCTACGACAACTGGTATTACCTGGCCTATTACCTCGCTATGTCATTCTTCATGGCAGTGCTCATACCTCTCAACGACTTCGATGTCATTTCGCCCGAGAATCCCTTCTGGCGGTGGGCTCGACGTCTGGGCGCCTACTCCTGGTTCGTGGAGTGGGAGGGACTCCTCTATATGGCGGTCTACGCCAAGAGCATTCGCTATGAGATCGAGTACGACGACGAGGCACAGCTCCTGGTCGGCAGTCTTGCCTTATTGGGCGCCGTCCGCTTCGGCACCGTTTCCGTCGGCTATTGGAATGCATGCAAAACCCTGGAACGGATCAGACAACGCAAGAAACTGAGTGGCGACCACTTCGGCAACACTATGACAGACCTACTGGACATCGTTGTGGCGCATCTGATTTGGATGTCAGTGATGGCCTACAAGGTTAATGTCTATAACATTGTCTTCTTGTCGACCATAACCTATATCTATGTCGCGTTCGCCAGAAACTAATTGCTCTTAAGTTTAGAATCTAAACATTGAATTGAATTCTCTTCACTGTTAGTCATCTCTCGATTAAATTAAATTTTAATCTTTATATTTATCGACAAATATAACACGAATTTAAATAAAACTACATTTAATGAAGATTTTTATTGAAATTTAGTTAACGATTGAAAAAATAAACTAAACATAAGATTCAAAACTCACTCAAAATGACTATCAGTTCTCACAATAAAAGAGTTGTCTTTCGCACAAAAGTCGGTAAAAATATGACTTCAGTGCAAATCAGTGTCAATGGTTCGGAGCAATGAGTGGTTGAGCGGACGTCAAGTACTTGGGTTTGACTCCTGAGGATTGGTTTCTTGGCGTTTGTTTGCTCGGATCGCTTCGGCCTCTTCGCCGCAGGGAGTGGTGTCTCGTTTGGCCCACAGTATGCAGAATGAGATGCAAAGAATGCTGAGTAACAGCTGTGGAAGTGATGACGAATCAGAATCAGATGACGAGTCAATCAAACGGTGATTACCTGAATGACGAGCCAAAAGACAATGTTTCGGATCTGCGTCTGAGCGAACAGATTGAGTCCGAATTTGATGCAAATGAGCGATTCGGTTAACATAATCGCCCCGAAGGCCCAGCACTGAGTGCCCACTCGTTTACATCGGGTGTCCGTCACATACGTATAATACTGTCGTACGGATGGCGCGACTATGAGGCCGACCAGAGCCAGCCTTCCCAGACATAGCGGGTGGTCAGCCGGGACATCAAAGATGTGTTTGAGGAAGAATGTGTTCAATTCGGTGATTTGCCAGAAGATGACCAGTTGGGTGACTGCCAGATAGCGGACATAAGTGCACGACGGGTCGAACCAGTTGAGGACAGTCCAGTCCACGGGCGTGAACTGCAGGATAGCTCTTCGGATCTTAAGGGTTGTCGACTGGATGTCCCTTAAAAGCGAAATCGACAATCAGATCAACTCAAAGAACTGGTTTGAGATGCGGTCGACTCACTTAATACTTTCCCACTTATATGTCCTCATCTCAAGCATACGGCAGATCCACATTCCGAAGTATATTCCGGCGCCTAAGCAGACAAGTCATAAGAGAATCGGCACAAACGTCAATAACAAGAGGCAAACCATTGCAGACGAGCACATCCAGGATGAGTGCGTCCCACCAGCACTCAGCGAAGTTGGGCAGCAGGTGAGCGAACGCTACTTCTGTGATCTCCCAGGTGACCGATATCGTCCAACAGATGCCATAGTGACGAACCAGCATCGCCTTCATGGTCCAGCCCAAGAAGTGGCCCAAAGCGAAGACATCGGTGGTGTGCCACACCCTCTCCAACGTGATGTCGGAACAGTTGATTGCATATTGCTGTTGAAGACAATCGATTATCGATGTAATTGCTGAAGAATATTGTCATTTGGCATACCTTTTCGGAATCAATTCTAAACGATTCCAAGTCGGGATAAAACCAATACATAATTGACTTAACAGTTCTGTAGTTTTGGAACAGCATATAGAGTAAGCCCAATAAGTAGAGGACACTTAAGCCGAAGATCAGACGCCAAACCGCCGGATGGGGACGAGTGAAGGGGCCGTTGGGAAAGGCCAGGATTGAGACGATCAGGAAGAAGAAGACCACACATAGCAGACCGCTTTGGATGTTGGCCTCGACGGACGAGTCGTTGCGGGTGAAGGCGGTGTAGAAGACCAGGACTATTGAGACGGTGAGCAACGACACGGTGTGCGGTCTGTAGAAGAATTCGAGGGATATGTCGTCGACCGGCCTCTCATTGATCGCATAGAAGTGACTGTTTATGTCGTAATAAGCGGTTTGCCGGACACCGCTGTTCACCCGATCGTTATCGTCGATCAGTTCTTCGGATTCCTCGCTGTTTGTCCTCGAAGTCATCGTCACTTCTCTTTATCTAATCTCAGATCTGATAAACGGTTAAATAGAGGACAAACCAGTGGTTTGTCTGTCAGTCGGTTGAGTGAGACATTGGCGGCGAAGATGTGCTGTTCTTCGGCTCAAAGTCTGTTAAACAGGTTTTGTCGCAATCGTCTCATCGATTAATTCAATTGAGTTTGTGCTCAGACTTTGTTTGCAAACTCGAGTCAATTGAAAGACGAAAAAGTCAGTCAACAATCAATGTTTGGACTCATCCGGCATAACACCACTCGACCGCATCACTCGTCCGCATCGGTCGCCGTCTTCCGCGGTCTGTGGCCTCACTTCAGGCCACTAATTAGCGATTTTATTGTCGTTAAGTTAATTGAATTCCAATTAAAAGCAACAGATTTTGTCTGACTTTTGTTTTACGTATTTTTTGAGTCAATAATAATCATTCAAAAAATCAATAAAACTCTTGACTTGACATCAAAGCAAACATTGCATACATTTTGAGTTCAAAACCACAAATGTATTGAAATGTGGTCTCAAATGAGAGCACAAAACGTAACGCTATTTGAGAACTGATTGCAGAGTTTGTTTACATCAGAATTTAAATGCCTTTTTAGAGACATTAGAACCGAAGAAATGTTTACCAAATTAGTGGCCAATCGTGTCATACAATCGACCGCTTCTTCGCTCCATTGCTCGCATGTTTTGAGACACAATCAGCTGCTGAAGACATGGATTCAGTTGAATCGGTGCCTAAAAAGTTCTTCTAAATCGTTCGGTGAAGAGAAGCCGATTTTGGACAAACGCCGAGTTATTCAGCCGAAGACCGGCATCTCTGGGAGAAGTGTTGACCACTTGAAGGACTTGGATCTCAATGACAAAGAGATGATTGATTTGTTGGCCACACCGAAAATCAACGCTCTCGAAGAGCCCGACCCTGAACTGCTGGACGGAATCAGTCCAGTTCTGCCGCTGTCCTTCAATTTGGCCGCTTATGCAAACAAGTCTGAGACCATCCAAATGTTGGTCAAATTGGGCGTCGATTTAGCCTTTCTCGAGAAAAAGATGCCACAAATGGCAGAATATCTTCTCAGACTAGACTTCGAGACCGATATTAAGCCATACATTCATTTTTTGGTCGACAACGGCGTCAAACCCAATGAGTTGGGCGTATTCTTCACCGGTAATCCATGGTTTTTCGGCATACATTTGGATGACCTCCAGATAAGAGTCAATTACATGCGGTCCAAGAAGTTCGACAAACAAATGATGGCTTCGATTCTCACAAAGTGCCCGATATTTCTCAACTATAGCACCAAACAATTGGACACACATTTGGCTGTCTTTAAGAGTCATTTTCATCTGACAGCCGATGAATTGAGAGCTCTGGTCACCAGTTACCCGAAGATTGCACTAATGTTCGAACCACAGTATGAGGTAATCGATTGTCTTTTGGTTAGGATATGTCTAATCAATGATTTTGATTATTGTTTTGCAGAAAATGAGTTTCATTTTCACAGAAGAGTTCGGTTTCAACAGCAAAGAGATGAAGCAAATGCTTTTAACCTATCCTTTAGTCTTCAGGATAATAGTGTCCCAAAAGAAGAGTAAGTCACGAATATTTGATTGAAATAATCTCATCTATTCTTCCACTTATCAGTGCACAGAATATACGATAAAGTATTCGATTTAGTCCACAATCAGATGAAAATACCGCACGAATTGATCGCAAAGTTCCCGCAGATATTCAGCCGAAGGCTGATATACATCGAGTGGCGACATATGTACCTCAAGAAGTTGGGTCGCGACCAATACGACCCGAAACTACCACTTTATGTGCCGTTAAGTGCTTTCTATTTGTTAGAAGACAACGAGTTCTGCGAAAAATACGCCAAAACTTCAGTCAATCAGTTCAACGCGTTTTTGAAGACACTTTGAAATCAAATAAATGCAATCAAAAGTCAATTCTTTTCTGAATGTTTTAATAACTGTTTTCATTCGATACAAGAAATGTCCAAAAATTAATTTAAATCATGTTTTTGAGGAGAGCATTGATTTTGTCTTCTCTATTGCCGAAGTCTCCGCCCTCGACATAGTGGACCACTTTCTTACGCCATCCGCCCTTCGGATTGTTCAGTTTGAAGTACCACAAGAAGTTGTTGGCGTACTTGAAGTTGGGGCCGACGGTGAAGATCTCGTGGATCAGGTCCTCCATACAGATGATGCCCTTTTTGCCCAATCGCTTCTCAATGATCGAGTTGTCGGTCAGCGCAATGCGCTGTCCGTGCATTTTACCGAAACCGCGTTTGTAGACCAGATCGCGGATGGTCTTCAGCGACGGGTAACCCCAGGCGATGAACGGTTCGGCGATTCGCAACATATTGATCGTCGCTTTGTTCAGCTTCACGAACACTCCGTTATTGATTTGCCGAAGACGTAACAGTTGTAACACTTTGCGGGGTTTGGGACTCACGCCGTTCACACTGTCATCGTATGGGAGAGACGGGTCAGTCAGATATTGACCAGACATTGGTCAGCGCTGTCACATACCCTCTAATCCTGATGACGAACGCCAGTTTGGGCTCATCGGGAACGTAGAAGTTGCCATGCTGCTTGGCCTGGCGCTTGATGCGGATCAAATCCCGTTCCTTCTGTCGGTATTCCTTGACATAGTGTTCGGCCCTCTTGAAGATGGTGTGTCTCTTGACTTTGCGGATCTTTCGCTCTTTGATGGCCTTCGAGAGCTGTCGCGCCTTCAGCTGTGCCCTCTGTTTCCTCTTCTTGAGGATGGTCTCGGGCACTGTCGGCACTTTGGCGGCGGCGGCGCCGGCTTTCGGTGCGGTCTTACTGTTGGCCAAAACAATCAATTAATCGTTAGTTTAATTGCAATCAGCGCTAAAACATAGACCACGTGTTGGGTCGCCAGTCGAGACGACCCACACATGGCTTACGAGTGAGTCTCGGGTCGGGACTGACAGCCAAACCAATCCCGACCTCAATCTAAGTCTCGAATAAACTTTTTGACTGATTTTAAACTCAATTGAATTGAATTGAATTGATTAACTAAATTGTGTTGAATTAGCGGTCAGTACTTACGTGTCGGACATGTTTGACGGAAAGAGAAATCAAAAGACTTGAACACCGATTGAGAGCCTTTCACAGGGTTTGCATCGCAAAGGGGTTCATAAATGACGTCACTCTGAAGTAGATCTTTGGCTGTTGTGGTTGCGCTTGGGATGGATTTTACCACTCTTTAAGCCTTTATCAGCAGAGATAATATCACTGAAATGACCGCCAAAGACAGTCACTCTATGAGACGACATCTAAATCACGGAAATTTGTCCAAATTTGGTCACGTCTTGAGTGAACATCAGTTGCAGTGCTGGAAGAGTCGACTCGCGAGGAGAGGTCTTCAGGTGTGGTGAGAGGAGAGGAGAGCCCTCTCTGTGAGAGCAATGCGTGCGGTGTTTGAGGTGATTGCGGACCAGTTGTAAACAAACCAGTGATCACTGATCACATCCAATCAAAGACAATGAATTTGAACCACAATTATGTGTTGATGTGTCGGCTCAGACCAGACCTCTTGCAAAAACCAATGCAGTCGCTGGCCGTCAGTCAACTGCAGACCAGAACTCTTTTCGACAGATTTTTCGGCAAAAAGAAGACCGAAGAAGAGCCAAAAGTGGAACTGCCTCTCGATGTGCCAGAAGAAGCGCGATATAGTGAGGAAGAGATAATGCAAATGAGGGACGTCTCCCGACTGCCCACACGGATCAGAATGCATATGAGACGTGAAGAGCCGCCGAAACTCGAGTTCTTGAACCAAATGAGAAAAGACAAGATCCGCCAGTTCTACGCCAAGTGGGGTCGGGCCTCGGGAATCAAACCGGGCGTTATGTGGCCCGCGAAGGACGAACTCGAGTATATGAAAGGCTACGAAAAGGCTTTCAGTCCGCCGTTCGAGAAACTGACGGCCGATCTCAGGGAAAGGAAGCGATTGGAGGCCAAGACTATTGCCGATCGTGAGAAGGAAGTGATTGAGAACCTGAAGAAATTGCCGCAATTGAAGAAAGAGTTTTGGCAGAAGTACAACAAAATGCATGACGACATCAAACAGGAGAAGATCAAGAAAGAGAGACTCGTTCAGGAGGTCCGCGAGTTTGTTGGCTACGACTTGGACCCGAAGGACCCGCGCTTTGCCGAGGCGTTGCTCAAGAAGGACGAGGAGAAGAGGAAAGAGATGAAGGCCCAGAAGAAACAGGAGAAGGCGAAGGCGGCCCTAGAAATGCTCCAGTCATTGGCCAGTGAGGCCATGGAGAGGGAGGAGAGGGACAAGAAGAAGAAGGACGACAAGAGTGAGACGAAGACATCGGGTGAACAAAAAGCGGACAAATCTGGCGGTCAATAGGTTTTGATAAAACATTTAGTCATATATTAATGGATTTTTTGTACACATAGTCTAAATTGAAATAACATTTTGTTTGACAAAAATCTTTAATTTGTTTTGTCGCCACATCTTTACAGACATTGAGAGTTGAGTTGAGACGAAAATAGATTTTGTTCACCGATTAGTTCAATATTAGGGAAGCGTTCGGATAGTAAGACAATGACAGACGAAGAGAAACAATGAATGGCACGTCGAGTGAGTCTCACAATGGGTCGCAAACAATGACAACACAGTTAACAGTGGGCTAACACTTGATTGAGAGCAGAGTTCAGTGCAAAACACCCAAAGAGTTGAATAGAAAAACGGAATGACATTTGTGTTTACAATTGTTGTGCCGTTTGTTATGAGAGCAGAGAATAGACACATAAATCAGATATCGTTTTAAAATCAAAAACATTTGATTCGCAAAATATGTTTGAATTGAATAGTGATTTGAAATATCGACAAATAATTTAATGCATTCTTCGTTTGATATATCAATAAGTTATCGGTTGGTTAGCACTCTTCGGCTCACTTTTCGTAGTTTTGATAGTGATTTGAGATTTGGTTATAATTAAAGATTTAAATCAAAAAGTGTTTAAAAACAAAATTCGAGTTTCCGTTTGTCCGATATGTCCGTCGATTAGGAGATGGGTTTGTCCTCCGGAATAGTAGGCGAAGTGATAGGAGTTGTGCCGCCGATAGAAGACTTGCGTTCAGTGCTGTTGAGCGCGTCTTCGAAGCTATTGGTGCTATTGCTCCGGGAGGTCGAGATCTTGCTCTATGATCAAGATATGGCAGATGTCAGACATCAGGACATTGCAGGCAAACGATTGGCTCAACACTAACCTTGACGTTAGTCACCGCAGAGCCGACCCGTTCCTCAAACGACTTGAAGGCATTGGAATTCTTGACTTCACCCAACTTTCGGGCAACACTTCCGCCCAATGAGCCGAACACTGACGTTGTCTTCTCGCCGGCGGCCTTCACTGCATCCGTTGTCTTCTGATAACTGGAGAGTCAGACATAATGTATTAGCACATTAGTGATGGTTTACAAACACATCGAATCAATCAAAACGATAATCAAAAGCATGACAATCAGACAATGAAAGACATTAGTATGACATACGACGGAGCGCCGAAATATCCGAGTCCTGAGCTGAATGAGCGTTAAGGGAGAGACAGACAGAAAGCAGTTTAGGACACAAGTAATCGACAATCAACTAAATTAGATGTTAGTCAGAGATAGTGTAATAAACACTAATAACTAGATAAATAGACGAGCGTTAAGTCGAGAATCACTACAGGTTTGGTGTCTAGGTTTCGATCCGAAGATTATTCAAGTGCCCACAGAAGTGCAAGATTAGTGGCTGTCAGGTGTCGGGCACTCATATCGGGGCCCTGTGTATGGCCTCATTCCACTCCAACAGTTTACTCGAAGTTCCTTTATATCTATCGTAACGTAAAAGTAATTTTTGCTTTAAATAAAAAACAAAACAAAACTGAAAAATATGAAAAGAAGTTATGAAAACGTGTCGAGAAGTGAGACAAATGTGAGACAACATCTCATCTATTTATGGGACGGGAATGTACTGACAACGGAGAATCGAGAGCATACGCAGTGGTTTCCTGAATATTTTTGATGCCCTGTTCCATGTCTTCGCGGAACTCCTTCCAGACAGTGATCCCGAGCTTTCGCTTCAAGTCGTGCGAGTGTCTCAGCTTCGACGACAAGACTTGTCTCAAAGTCTGGATCTCTTCTTCAGTCTGTCAACAGAAATGTTGGTTTTAATAGCAATTAAATTATTGATTTTTAATGTCTTGATTGACTCACTTTTGCCAACTCCTGTCTCCACTCCTGTTCCAACTGTTCTCTCCTCTCGGGATCCATATTCGACAGATCAATGCCGGCCTCTTGAGACGTGTCGAAGTCATCGCCAGAGGCGTTGTAAAAAGTATCTAGGTGATAGTTAGCAGTTGAGTTAAGCCATTCAATGCATTCAACAATCGATTGTCAGTCAAATCCAGTTTTCTATTCACTCCAAGAATATATATTGAACTCATATATTGAAAAGTCAAAAGAAAGACAACAAAAACTGAACTCAAGTCCCAAATCAATACCTAATTCTTCGCTCTCTTCTGCCGACGCTATTCGCCGAAAGGTCTCGTACTTTTCGGGGTCTAAGGGCTCGGGTTTATAGTCAGCAGTGATCTCGTCGTAGTCGGCACTCCTCAGAGAGCCGTTCCGATTGTCTTCTGTGAGACCAATCGTTTTCTTGGCTACCTTTCCGTTGGCTTTGGATTTGTTTTGCTTTTTGGCTGACATTTGTAATTAAATTTCTTGAATAAAATTAATGAATAAACTTTGTATCGAATGGAACGGAAACAAATCAATAAAATGGTAAACAAAATAATAAAATCTTTAATACAAACTCTACTTCACAGAGGAAAACATAAAAACATTTTACGAATATTATTATTATTAATAGAACTCTTATCGATAGAGCAGTCGATTATCAGAAACAAAATGTAATATTAAAAAAATATGAGATAAATAAGTCAAACAAATTGAGTTCTACTGACGATCCGAACCAATCAAATGTCGGAAACAATTAGACAAACATTGGACACAAATATTTGCATAAATCGATAAATTGTAAGAATCGTCGGATTCATTCAATTAGAATCGGCACTCATTAGAAACTAATTCCGTGTCATAAGAGAGTGAACACGTATTGAGAAATATTAGATACGAGCTATTAATTGAACGAAAAGGTTCAACAAAACTCAGGTTAGACTGAAAGGCAGTCCTCCGCCAATGCCCTGAGTGCTGAGCGACCCAACCGGTGGACGTCACTCAAGTGAATCATCACCTGCTCTAGTAATACCTGTCCGACTACTGGCTCTCCAGTTGGGAAGTGCTCTGGCATTGGTCCGACCGGTTATCTCCAAATGGTTATTATGGTTGCAAAGAATGAGTTCGAAATTTGAATCCGCATAAAAACAACACTTAAATAGGAGAAAATTCTATTTGAAGATTCTGTTTAAAGATATACCGAAAATAAAATGATGATTACATAATGGGCTATAATTTATTTGTTGACTTTGAGACATTGATAACAGAGGTAGGTGAAAAATAATCTGTTATCGAGCACATAAATATTAGTTCAAATGAAATTCTATCGGCTGAGTAGTTGTAAAGTTGTCATTGTTTTAATGGGTGAACGAGTGGTCAATATCACTGTCAGCCAACAAAATTGCTAACTTTCGCAATAATTTCATTACTGATTTCAATCGATTTTTAATTCTCTACTCTGCGGGTGTGGTCTAATAGACCATCATTTGGAGGGGAAATGCTTTTTGAAATGGCATCTCATTAACTCGTTTACAACATAATAAACACAACCTCTAAATTAGATTTTTCAATTTGTGACGAGATCATTTGCAGACAAATCGATTTTGGCCATCAGCTTGGCTGCACTATAGTTCGCCTAATCTAGTAATGAAATCTAATCTTTTCGTATGTTTTTCTACAAGAATATGAGTAATGAAAATGCATAGCAATGTCTGGCAAGACATCGATAGCAATGAATGAATGGTTGTCTTGCAATCAAATAAATGCATTTTCGCGTTAATTATTAGGAAATTAGAAAAACCAATTTAGACTAAAAGTGTTACAACTAATTAATGAGATGTCTGTGCGGACACAACACATACCTCGACCTCAGCTGTCACTGTGTTATATGATTTCGTAGATTACAAGCAATTAATTATCGATAAAAATATGCCTCAAATCTAAAGGCAGGCAAACACTTGTCCGCACCGTTGGAATCGATTCTGTCGTTAGTTCGGGTGTTCAGTGAAGTCTGATTTTGGTTCCCAAAGCGTCAAATCAAATGACTATTCAATCCTTTGGGAAATTAGTCTAAATATTGAATTTAATTAAATTTTTGATCACTGGTCCGATCAATCAGATCAAAGGGTGATGACAACCCACACAAATATAGATTATAGCAAGGTGGCACTCTTGCTAGGCAATGTGCACCTGGCCGGCAGCTAATTGCACGCTAATTAGCTTGGTCAACTCGGCTGGAAGTGCGGTTGTCATGGGTGAGACCCGAGCGAAAACTGGTTTCGAGGCTAACAATTGCAATGATTAGGAGTGTGTGACTGACCGGCATTGGACAGGTAGTTGTCTGGTATCGCTTGTTTGCCGTTGTTCTCCATCGTCCACTGAATCGGTCGCCCAATCGGCTAATTGTTGTCACAATCAGTTAAATTGTTATCACTTTTTGATGACAACACTATAAACACAGCATTTGTTTTGGGACTGAAATCAAAGCAAAAGTGACGTTCACTCCAAAGTGAATGCAGTGCTCACAACAAGTGTTACCCAAAGAGGGAGTGGAGAGTGTGTGCGATGGCAGCCAATCATTGGCCACATCTCACGCACAGCACAACACACACATTGCGAGTGATGTCATCTCACTGGCAGTGGTCACCCCTCAGAGCCATCTGTCGGTTGGCGGCGACCGATAACTGGTGACTGTGACTGTGATTGAGTCATTTGATTGTGTGTTGCAGTCGGTTGTAGTCAACACTGACAGCACAACACTGACAACACTCGCACAACACAACCAACACTTACCTACCCTTTGATGTCGTGAATAGCGATTCAGTGATTGTACAGTCATTGCCTCTCATCCGTCATCCGCCGCCACAACCCGAAGATGTCTGCCCGAGGACCCCAAGTTTACACCGGCAGCCACGCGTTCAAGTCGTGGTCGCTCTCGACGGGACTGCCTTTAGATCAGGTCTGGCATCACAACTCTAACTTCTCCTAGGAGAAGCTTCCTTTCTGTTCTAATCTGGGTCTCAATCGCAGCTCAACTTTTTGATCGCTCAGTTCTCTGGACTGCTGTTCGCCGTATTCTTCCGCCAATTTCTTAACCACCGAAAGGCTTCGCCCGCACTCAGACAATACACATCACTAACGGTCGGCGCTCTCATCGGTTACTTCTGTTTCGGACAGTAAGACATTTGCACCGCTTTCACAGCTGACTGATTGCCGCTGAAGGCAGCGATTGTGTCAGCTCAGGGTCACCAGGATATCCGCCAAACTCACAAACTGACATTGCTCAATTGGACCAATTAGCCTATTATTGACGTTTGGCTCAGATTTTTTTTTACTAATTGGCAACAATTTCTTTACTCAAGACTTTGAATGGTTTATTTACCAAATGATTAATCACTTTCACTAAAATCTTGTTATGACGTTATTTTGAAAAGAAAAAACACTTGATAATCGTTGCCAAGAAATAAATAACAGTTCAATAGCTGATAGCGAGTCCAGAGTTCTTACAGGAACTGTCGACTATCTTGATATTCCCTTTGATTACCCCAATAGTCCAAAATCACGTACCCTTTGATTCGATATAAAAATTTCAATAATGGTTTGTCTTATAGGTCTGATTCCATTCATTTGTCGGAATCGAATAGCTATTTAATTATTAACAAGAATCGTATTTCGTATTAACAAGAATCGCGATGGTGACCATGATGACCCAGTTATTACTTGTTGACAGAATCTCTAAAAGTTCTAAATTTAAACATTGCAGACAAATATACAATTTGTTGGTTCTGACGACACTGTCATACATAGCAATACTCACCTGCAGTCCCAACGTTGTCCAGAGGGTTGTCCTCTTCGTCGCACTCATGTACTTATCATATTTGCATTTACTTCGGTTGTTCCACGACTACGGCGGTTACTCCATCGACATCACAGGGTCTGTCATAGATGACCATTTGACTAACCACTGACTGACACATTGTTTCCGTTCCATTCCAGACCAATCATGATAGCGGTCCAGAAGGTGACCAATGTTGGCTTCAGTCTTCACGACGGACTCACCAAATCAGAAGACGAGTTGACGCCCGACCAGAAGAGATACGCTATTAGGTTAGCCATAGATGACAAGGAATTGAATCGATGAGAGATGTGCTTTGACCATTACCAAGACCATTAGCGCTCGCATCAGCATTTCAATGCAAATGTTTGAGACATATCGAGTAGAACTGCATTTGACAGTAGGCTTTGTCAGTTGATATCTATTGTATTGTATTGAACGCCACTTGAGCTTCATTTGACAACATTTGTCTCTGTCTGTGCGCATCTCTGGTCTAATTTGATTTACCAATTGATCCCTAAATTGAATTAATTGTTTGCTTTGTGTTTCAGAAAAAGACCGACATTTCTTGAGTTTTTCAGTTATGTGTTCCAATACTCGACGCTAATGTGCGGTCCATTAGTTTTTTATAATGACTACACGGAATTCATTTACGGCAAGAATGTCGACCGACATCTGGAAAGCAGTCTAACGCGGACTCAAATGCCGTCTCCGCTGGTGAGCGACAGTGAAGCCAATCGCCAATTGACAAAACGATTCCGATTCTAATGCAATTGCTTTCTTCGCCAACAGTGGGCAGTCGTTAGGAAGCTGTTTGTCAGCGTCTCATTCGCGGCACTACTTCTCACAGTCGCTCCAAAGTTTCCGATAAAGCATTTGACAGGTATTTATACATATCTTTCGTATCGAGTCAGTCGTTAATGATTTTTATGGACATTTTTACGCTTTAATTGGTATCGCACTCAGACTTTTCCTCACAAAGTCATCCATTAGATTTACACTTACCCTCGAAATTCAATTAGCTATCTAGCTAAAGTTAGCATCAAGGCAATTTATAACTGTATTTTACGACCGCCTCAACGCATAAATTTTGACTGTTTTCAGAGCATAAAATAAGATAGAAATGGTTGGGTTGACGTTCGCTAAACTGTCCTTGATAGGTTGCGGCCAATTAATGGCACTGATAATAATGTTGATAGATTAGACAAACAGGTTCACATCAGTGGACACGAATGACCCGAACGTTCGTGACATCGACGGATCAATAATTAATTGAATCGATAGTCTGTAGTCGTAGTCATCACTCGTAGTCATACTCCCAATCGATTCAATTCATTCAGTGAACAACCGGTCCATTAGTGTTCGCCAACCATTGGATAGCAATCTCTGTCTGAATGAAGTTTTTTCGTGATTCCAATCAATAATTCTCTTAAATATTAACGACTCTAATGTTTTCAACCCATAAACTAACGAATCGATCGAACGACTAATGAATTATTTGTTTTGATGTGTCAAAAGAGGACAAATTCCTGCACGAGACGCCCTTCCTCGCCAAGATCAGTTACATCCTGTGCGCAACTCTGGTCGCCCGCTTCAAGTACTATCACGCATGGATCCTGGGCGAGGTCATCTGCAATGCCAGCGGTCTCGGCTTCACTGGCTTCGACGCCGATGGCCGTCCCGAGTGGGAGCTCATGTCCAACATTGACATCTTCGGCTTCGAGGTATGCCCTCTCCCCTGACAATAGTCTAGATGTGCGCCACTGAATCCAATTGTCAATACCCATCAACACTTACATGATATCAGGTGTTGTATCTCAAGACCAGCTCTGTCTCGCACTCTTATGACAGAGGCCTCGGACTGACATTGAATTCGATTTTTCGCAATAAGCTGTCAATTATCTAATCGCTTCACACATGTCTCCCACTTCGGACCCTTCCCTCTGGCCATCACTCGATGACAATACTGAGTCATCGCTTGATTTCATTCACAACTTTTTCACTACAAATCGATTATCGATAGAACCATTGGTTAATCAATTCGTTTCAATGATTTCCAAACACAGAATGCACTGAACCTCAGAACTGCGTTGGAGTATTGGAACAAAACAACTCAGGTCTGGCTCCGGAGGATTGCTTACGAGAGGAACCGACGCCACAAACTTTTCTTGACTTACATACTGTCGGCCCTCTGGCACGGGTTAGTCGTCCCGACATTTCCTCGTTTATGTCAGTCACTGATTGAGTGATTACTGAATTATTTATGATCTGGATGAAGATCTGGTTCACTTGGCTCTCCTTCCAGTCCCCAAGCTAACCTTGTTCCTTATCGTTTCAGGTTCTACCCGGGCTACTACCTTACCTTCCTCGGCGGCGCATTCTTCACTCTGGCCGCGCGCAACGTTCGCCGCTGTCTTCGGCCCCGTTTCCTGTCGATGGGTCCGGAGATGGTCTTCATCTACCACTGTCTGACATATGTTACCACTCGCGTGATCTTGGCTTATCTGGTCTTTCCTTTTGTATTGCTTGAATTCAAGGCCTCGTTCGAGGTCTACAAACAGATCTACTTCTTCGGCCACATTCTCGGTCTGATAGCGATCTTTATTCTTCCAAAACTATTGCCGCCAATAGCCAAGTCTAAAGAGATAGCGAAAGATTATGTCTTTTACTAAATATTTTTAAGACAATTTTGTTATTACTGTTGAGAAACAAACGAACAAAAATTGGTGATTAATATGACATAACATTTGAGATTTGGACTCAAATTGTGGGCTTAATATCGTATATCGCAATAACTCTTATACGTTATACTCATTTGTATGGTTCAACACCTACGCCACACCCGACCGCCCGACCCGACCCTCGACTATCGATTGCATGTCTTTAAGCGCTTTTGATTCATATATTTTTCAATTTGAATATCGATTATACATATATTGAACACAATTTTCTCTCTTCTATTATATACTCTTATTTAATAAGCTTTTGTTGCGATATATGATATATTCTTGTCGTATGCTATCGACTACAGACCGGCCCCACAGCTCAGGCCTCGGGTCGGCCCCGCCGTCGACGACCAGCTCATGTGCTGAGCGACTAATAGCTGTGATTTATTTAATTTTTAAAAGAAATTTATTTGTTTTAGTCTTCGAAACAAATGTTGTTTTCATTACGACTTCACAATTTATTAGTCGATTGATTGGAATTTGGCTCTAATTGAAAGGTAAACACACATTCGGCCGATAATTGTTTTGTTTGGGCCGATGTGTTGACCGAAACCCCATTGTGTCGTCAAGTGTTTAGGTCAGACCTCTCACTGGTCTAAACACAAGTGATTCAAACGATTCAAACAATTGTAACGACAATTAGATGTTAATTGACTTGACTTTCGATGTTTTGAGCGTATGTTTTAATGCTTGTCTATAGACAGTGAAAACTTTAAACTATTTAAACTTTTAATATTTAAATTTGAATTTTGAAGTATTTTTTATTGATTTTTTCTAAATAACATATTTTTTCTCAATTGTTATAACGAATAACTGATAATCGAGTCATTCATTACCATTAATTCGATATCAAAAGATCGAAACTTTTATTTACAACTATTTCCTCATAACTCTTGTTCTTAAGAAATACATTAACTCTTTTTTGTTTCTGTCGCTTAAGATTTTATTAATAAAATGAATAATTATTTCAATTATTGAATTGAATCAATTGATTGCCGACACATCGGTTCTACTCAACCACTGCTAAGACATCGGATGATTCGGCAATTCTCTGATGATGTCTCACGTATTGGAACTCTTTAGCGAACATATCAGTTGCCTCTCAAATTGACCTTACCACTCACCACTCACCACTTACCACTCTTCTAATAAGCCAGATTTTATTACCCAAAACGTTAAATTAAAGATAAATGCTATAAAACTGTGACCTTGTTTATTAAGATGGACAAAAAATGAGTTTTCCAAGGCTATCACCAATAAAGCAGGCATGCCGAATGACTTGACCGCTAGGGGGGGTAAATTTTGCCTTGCCCATAGGAAACAATGTTAAGGATTTT
>JAQGBE010000434.1:0-18881 GCA_034698225.1 Scheloribates latipes | reverse complement strand
CACCCTCACCATCGCCATAATTATTTACCACATTTTCAATCGGTTTCACCTCTTCTTTGGCGGTCACATCGCTCTCAACATTCCTCGGGGTATCCTTTTCTGCGTCTCTTTCATCAGTCTTTGTGTCGGTCTTTATGTCCTCACAGATGACCAAATGAGATGACAACACAAGACAGAGAAACGCTAAACCGATTCTAAAACATGTTTTGCGTTGACTTTTAATATGCGTTAATTAATGATTCAATGATTACCGAAACCGCGAACGCATTGTATGACTTATTTTGCGATCCGATGACAGTCGACGCCAATAAGCCATTGAAGTCTGGAATCGCAAGAACTATCAGATTTGCGATTGTGGTCAGACAACGCAAAAGAGCATGGATTACAAGAACCAACCGGATGTCGCACAAGAGATAACAGACACACACTTTGTCCTAATCAGCGATTTCACAATTGAGCCGTATTTGCACTTTTAGTTAATCATTATTTTATTTCTCGAATAATTAGCAAATTATTACATCATTTATATACAAATTAAGTTAATATATATCTAATAGTAGTCTAATGTCTAATGACTCCAATCGCTAACTATTCCTTCCATTCAGTGATATCGATGTCCGCGATATCATCGCAAAAAATAATTGGATCGCTTGAAGACCAAGATTAGAATTAGTTCACTTGAAAATCGATTCTATAGTTACCTATCAGTGTTTAGTTGAAAAACTTTGGTATGAATTTCGGAAAAGTTGTCGCCATTTATACAAATTATTCGCGAGAAAAGTGTTTGTCGAATGGCTTTAAGTTGACCTGAGATTGGAATTTAATAATAAACGAAATTGCAAGATCACAGCGAACTGTACCAGGTGTGAACGAGCCATCCTGACCGTTGTGCTCGAAGTAGAAGCGGTCGCCATATTTCAGATTATTGAATTGAGTGCCTATAATGCAGGCAAAAGTGGGCCCAACTATCGCGCCGTCCATCGGAAGCTCAGATATGCCGCCGGAGAACAGATCGATGTCATCGACGGTTTGGTAGTTCTGTTGGAAGCGCTGTCTTTGGGATGAAGGCATGTATTTATCCAATTGTTCGAAAGATCTTATATTCTGTTCAAAACAATCAATATTCTGGTTAAGAATCAACTTTCAAATAATTATTTGAGTTTTACTTCGTTAAAGCAGTGCTTAAGATATTTTGTATAACCGGCCACTCCGTGGTCGCGACCCCTCTGGATGTTCATAGCGGGCAGATCGGAGCCGGATAGCTGTCCCGAGCGTTGATACAAGTGATTGCGAAGGTCACCATGGCAGAATGGGTCGAAGCGCTGGGCACCGCGACCGACCAGACCTCGCATTATGTTGTCGAGTTGTCCGCTCTGGAGTCTGACCGGAGTGAAGAAGTTGTCTCTCAGCATGAATGACGACTTCTGCGATGGCGTCGACGAACTGATTAGTGTAAACCTTCCGTTCACTATCGAGTGGCCGAAACGGAAGGCCGCGCTGGAGAACTCGCTCAAAATGGAAGGATTGATGGCCGGGTCATAACGGGTCGAACCGTTGGTCAAAACATTCAATTTATAGAATCGCATGACTTTTGGTCCCAAAACTAATGGCAAGAACTCATTGTATGTAATCATTTGCATCTGTGCGCCCACTATTCGCCTGTTGTTTGGCCACAATGGCAGAAGAAAATTAAGAAAAAGGTTTAATTTAAATGAGACGATAAACAGAGAGATATTGTGAGTGTAGACAGACCTGGATTCCTGGAACAATCTCTCGTCGCCCCACAAAGGGTTCAATTGTTTGAGAGCTGAGGCGACCCTATTGTGTTGTCTCATCTTTGAGGCGAACAATCGATGAATAATTAGTTTTGACAACAAATCGTTTAAATATTGTATTTTTAACTTTTGTTTTTCATAACTCACCCAAATTGTATGCATGGCTGTGAGAGACGGATGTTGATTGACCCGGGAATTGTCGCCCGCTCTGAAGCAAGGTCGGTTGGCTGTACTGCACTGGTCGTTGGCCTGGTTGTTGCTTCGCGGCAGTATTGGTCGCCGGTTGCGGTCCAACCCGACCGCCAATAGACCTGAGATGGAAGACATGGTGTAAGCGATGAGAATGGAATGACTTGTCTTCCATACCGTCCTTATCTCTGAGCGCAAACGTCTCATTGAGAGTATTGCCGTAAACATTGGAGGCGTCGATAAACGATGTCAATTCATTCATCTGAAGTCTGTGTCCAGTCTTACACGACTCACAGGGTATGGATCGGACGAAGTTAATGCACTGTTTGGCCATCCGCGAGTAGAACGGGTCGTTCCGCGGCACTGGAATCTCGAAGCAGTCGGGATGAGTGGGTCGCGGACAGCACTGAATGCCACCCGAGCGCAGTTGGGTCACCGGTGACAGCGATATGTCGTGGTCTAAGAACTGCCCGAATTGCATCAGCAGGTGACTGAAGTTGGCGACCACGTCCTCCTGCGGGTGGATCGTCTGCGATAGGATGCGCGGGTTCGGCAGAGGCTGACCAGAACGCGCTTTTCGAGGGGCAGAGATTCCTGTCGTTAAAAGATTGTTATCATGTGTCCACTCGTTATCATGCAATCGATACCATCTGCATATTCGGGATCTAATAACCGGACCACGCATTCGAACGACTTTCCCCACCGAGGGTTTTGCATATTATTACAGCTGCCGTCGGCTGTTCGGAACCGATTCTTACGACAAGTGATTGTCTTTTTTGAGCGACAAGTCTGTCGTTTGCGACGAATCAGATGATGCGAATCGAGTTCCGAGTGCTTTAGTGCTATCGTTTCGTCTTCGCTTAGGCTATGACTAGAATCAAAATTATTGAAAAACTTTCGACAAGCTTTTGTTTGAATACTTTTGAATGAGATGTCGCGACACTTCTTCGAAGAATCGCTGACTTTTGTGCATTTCTCGCAGCAAATCCTTATTCTGAGATGGGATCAGATGTCTGGCTTCGGCTGATATAACGGTCGTATCGACGAACAGTCTCTTTGAGTCGATTTCATCTTCAATCGAATCAAACTTTTCATTCACTTTGACGGCACTATTGATCGCACTTTCGATGTCATTGTCTTTGAACGAAAGCTTTTGGCACTTCTTTTGGCTAAAGTCGACCAAATTCTCTGCATTTTTGCTTTCCGTAGGATTGGAAACACCGGAAGAATAGTCACAGAATTGGCTAAATTTGATGATAAATGAATTGAGAGATGGATTGACGGACAAAGAGTTTGGATAACTTACTAAACGAAGAATAGAGTAAAACAAAACACTTTTGCGTTCATTGTTTCAGAAGATTTTCATCGCAAACACTGAACAGTTAAACAAGAATTTGAGACCAAATCATGAGATGAATGCAATCGAAAACAAGTCGGACACACAAAGCATGATAATTATCACTGGTTTGGAAGCGCTCAACAGTTGTATGTCTTCACTCGTCTCTCGCTTTATATGTCATGACCACCGATGAGAGCCAACACAACTATTTTGCTATTCAGACGTCACACTAAATATCCAAAGCATTCAATTTTTTCTTCAATTATTTTTCAATCCATTTGTTATTAATTAAAGTCAATAACAAAACTCGCAATCAATTAGACAATTGTTGGCGACCTTTGCTGTCCGTTTCGGCCGAAACTTCCAGTCCTTTGGCTTTGAAAACAACACTTTTAATGATAAATAACAATAGAATTGATTAATTGTTAGAATAATTCGTCCGAAGGGTTGCGAAAAGTGGTGTTAGAGAGAAGATATGGATTAGAACCGAGTAATTGATTCGTTGCGAGAAATTGCTTTTAATTATTTCCCAATTGAATTATCCCGGAATTGAACGAAAGATTTATTGCAATTCAAGAAAAAAATAAAATATTTAATTCAGTAATAAATTTAAAAATCCTTTTGCGTTGAAATGAAAACGCGATTTGACTTTAATTCTATAATAAATATTTAACTATTTTATAAGACGATTAACCGCCGGTTTAATTTTAAAATAGAAGTGATGTTGCAATTTATTAATACAACTAAAATTATAAATTCTTTTGTAAAATCATAAATTATGCTAAAAATCTGATCCATTGCTGGATTTAAAAACATTACTTCGATTTCTATTTAAATAAACAATTGATTAGTTGACAAAAAATATGTATAAAAATATTACATTATTTGAAATGAAATGTAAAATCGCTTACGGAATGGCAGATACGATACAAATCGGTGTTAAATGAGATTAGTTTTTGTTACAAATCCTGTTGTCTTGTGTTAGGTCTCGACAAAAGACGAGTCGTTTCGTTAACTAATCCCACAAATGCTTTAGTCGTAGAACAAAAATATCAGATTTAAAATGAGATTTTCAACGATTAATTGTAATAAATAATAGTTTAGAATCTATTCATATCTTTAGATATGAAATAATTAACAAATGAAATATAAATTATTCTAATCTAGAGATTTGTAAGAAGTTTGAGCGAGACCTGAATCTGCGAGTCCGTAGCCGAAGTTGCGGTACACCCGCAGTAGTTGCATGAAGAGCAAGATCCGCACAAGGACCAGGATTATCGCCGAGAAGAGACAGCCGTAGGTCAACAGCAACTGTTGCGATACGCAAGTGCTCGACACGAAACACGAGCGCAAGAATATGAACTGAAAGTGCGGACAAAAGGCAAGGGTTTAGCGAAATGTTTCACTCATTTCATGCGATCTCGAAATAAGAAAACGCATAAAACGCCATTCAATTGACTCATAATATGCTTTTGTGGCCTAATTTGCGAATAGTTTTTCTCATGAATTGCATTTGTTTTATGCATTATTCTGGTGTTCGGTGTGTTTCGCATCATTGGGCTCATCACTGGCCAGTCGTTACCTGCAATGGGAGCCAAAGGAGCGATACTGTGGTGAGACAGACGAAGATGAGCAAGCAACTCCGCACTTCCTTTAAAACCTAGATTTCAGTGCACAATCATTGCGTTATCTTTCATTTGAAAGTGAAATTCGGATTCAATTCAACAGAGATTGCGATTGTAGTCAAGAGTGAGAACAGAAGCTGTGATTACATAATGAAAAACACGTTTAATGGACAGAAGAGTGGTTTGCAATGAACTCTAAGGCCTTGAAGTCTACTAAACATTTAATTCGACAGTAATTAAGCCTAAAATTGCTATCAATTAAACAAAAGAATGTCAACGTTTGTATCAAATCAGGACAAAAGGAAATTATCTCAAAAACTTTCATCCGAATCAATAAATAGACGCTTTTGTGCCAATTCTCAAATAAAATTTGCCGATTGCCAGTCCAGTCATGATCCGGGTCACTCTCATCCGTCTAAACCCTCATTGATGCAATTAATTAGGAAGTAGCTGGCTTTCTAATTACCTTTAGCTTGGTTTTTCTTAATTACCAGATCAATAATGGCCAGGGGTTTCGAGTTTGTGAGTATTTACTAGTAATTCGAGATCAAGAGGTCTGGGATTTGCTGTTTTTAAAAATGAGTGGAATCTGTGTTTTGCAACAATAATTGTGATCATAATATCGTTGCACAACAGATACAGATATTTGTTGTGTTCTAATGTCTTCTCAGAGTTGTTACCAATATTTGAGACCACTTTGTATTGCATTTCTAGACGTCTCACGAATTATGAATAATGACTCGAAATTCGTGCGATTTATGGCCTGATTTCGCACAAAAATTAATGCAAAAGAGATTTTATTCCAAATAATAACCATATTTATTGAGTTCGGCATTCGTTTTGATTTCGAGTCATACGGAAAGAGGCAATAAATCATTGGTAGTCTCAACAAAAGATTGATTCAATGGATTGCAATCCAATCGGCGATCACTCGATTTCAAGTTCGCCGCTATTGTAGTGACGACTGACGAGACCTCAATCGCCAAAGAGCTGAGCCGTCGGACGACTAAACACAACTAAACTATAACTAATTGAGAACTGCATTCAATTCAAGTATAATAACTACAATTACAATAAAAAAGACATTCAAATCGACCTTTCCTTGTGGTAGTGATAAAGTATCTCATTTAAAGTGTTTGATGATTGCATTTACGATGTAATACCTCTTCAATGATGCGTCAAAATATTGAAATAAGAGTTGAAAGAAAAGCTCAAAGAATAACACAAATCTTGAAAAGTCTTTCAATAAATTCAAACAATTGCTTGCATTAAAAGAGTTAACCCTTTCTTAAAGCAATTATTAAGATTTAAGCTATAGTTTTGAATGATCTATAAAATGAATCGAATCGTAAAATCTTTTGATTGCTATTGTTTTGACATAAATTTGGATAAACTATTCGAACGAAGATTTCTGTTATTTTTGTTTCATAAAATTCAAACCCAATTAAATCATATTCGGATACCGAGTGACGCAAATGCGACGATAAAAGTGCACAAAAACAATAACCGACGCAAAGAGACGTTTTAAGAGAATTTTGTTGATTGAGTTTTTGTCTTATTTGGACACAAGACTGACAACAGAGTCAAAGACCTGATCGATGCGATGAGGACTTACAGCGATCTTTCCGACGACCCATTGGATCGAAGAGTAGGTGATTATTATTGAGAATACGCTGTATTGAGGGACCGGAACGTCGACCGAAACGCCAATTATGAACAAACCAAAGCATATCTGGAAATAGATTTTGATTTATTTAGAATATAGATTGAGTTGTTTGTGATTAGTGTTGGAGTAATGTTTGTGTATTGATATTTGATTAGATGTGAGGCAAAGGAGTGATATTGGAGTGCATTATTCAGTTCATTGTGTTATTTAAGCAAAGAATCCGTTGGTTTGGCTGCGAATGCAGTATATCGTGAGTGAAACAAAAATCGATAAAACGCTTATATTATTCGGACTCAACGAGAATATTCTGGTTATAGGTATTGCTTCAAAGAATATTCTTGCTATGAGAGCGCGCAGACACTGATGGAGCCATTGGTGTAGAAGAGGTCTGAAGCGCACAAAAACAATCAATACTTCAGAGAAATATTTTTGGATTCAATTCGATTGGCTTTCGATCGAAACTGAACACAATTTTGTGACCATTTTTCGGGTATGTATTGAAAATATATTCATTATTGTTGTTGTTTTCGAATATTAGAAGAGATTTAGTGAAAATATCGCTCATAAAGAGGAGAATCACTTTGTTTCTGATGACGCAAATCGTGTGATATATCGGTTAGAATGGTTGTGAGCGTGTCATCACCATGCTTATATATTGCTTATATAGCTCTCATCATAAATGTAACTTTTTCTCCACTTATATAAGTGCTTATTAGAACTAATATTTGATAAGATCTACATTAAATTAAACGTATACAAGCGATATATAGCCAATCAATTTGCAGCAATCTGTAGCTAATATAAGTCATCGCACTTTAATTTAAGTAATGAACGAAAGAAATGGAGATTTGGATCGCGATTGCATTTAGACATCTTTGCTAACATTATTCAAGTATTTTTCCCTGATTTTTATCCTGGTTTGGAATTTCGATAAAATTATCCAAACTTGTAATATGTTTGCCATTCGTTAATAATATACGAACTGATTTCCCGATTTGATATCTCAATTTAGGCATTTTTGAAATACAAATCAGTAATATCTGAGTTTATCTCTGGATTCAAAGGATATCTTGTTTGGTGAGAGTGGTTGTTAAGGCGGGGAATATATCATTAAAGCGATCGGATCTGAAAAAATGAATCATCACCAGAGAAATCACATGACTGTTGGCTCTCATACATGTTCGATAGTAGAGCACAGAGAGGCCAATGATATTCAAACAATGGTTACCATATTCTGAGCCCACAATTAGTTTTTGTGTGATAGCAAAAAATCCCTCAAAAACCGGTTTTGACATCAGACTTATCTAATAATGAAGCGAATAATCGTTTGAAGCAATGAATTCACGCATTGCTTAAAGAATTGAACCAAAATTCGGGTATTCTTTGGGAAAGTTTTCGCAAATGTTTGTTATGAAATCTGTTCCCAGCATTGGATTTAAGACAATTGCTTGCCTTGTGTTCAATGGGTTAACGATATGATAGAAAATTCTAGACATTTCACGGCATAGAAACAAAAAACAAGATAGTTTTGGAAAAATTGTTCCACCATTTAGTGTAAATAAGATAATTAATTTTTGTAAATAATTTGGTGGTTTAGGCGACAAACATCGCGATAGTGACAGAAAATGAATGCATTCAATTAGTGAATGTCTTGGGTTTGTCTTGCAATCACACAAATATCCGTTAAATAATTTGAAGGTAATATCCATTAGGCGACGGAGACATTGACTTTTCAAGCCTTTAGTGCTTTAAAGTCAGGTTTGAGACCGGGTTTAGAAGAGGTAGAGTCGGCAGCGATTCATTGCGACCAATGCTTTGCCTCGAATTTCGCGCTTCACTGATAATGCAAGCGATAGGAGTGAACAGAGCAATGAAACTTTGAAAGTTTGATTCGCGAATAAGAGCTGAAAGAATGCCAATTGGTTTAGGGTTTGGCTGATAAAGGCATATAACCGTCGCACGAGTGACGAGACGAGTCAGTCCGCTGAAGGTCACAGTCGGCCACCGATTGTGCAATGCGTTGCACGACTACTACGACAACCAATGTCTCCACTCTAGTGAGGACTGCGAGGGCTCTAAGAGGCTGACGACTGACTGCTGTCGGTGTGCTCTCGGCCTCAATGTCGAGCCAAGAATATTCAACACAACTATTCTATACAACTCTTGAATAGCGACAGTGATGGCAATGGCTTTCACTGTTTACGACTGGTCTCTGTCAGCCAAACCGTCTTAACTGGCAATACATTCCATGTTTTTGTTTTGCAGAATACCCACAGAATTGTTACAATTGTTAGCAATGATAATGAAGTGACGAACTGACCAAAGAATGAGCAATAAAAGGCTTCGCAAAGATAAGAACGGGTCGTATGTCGCTGTCAACGGCGTCTATGAGGGCGAGTTCAACGTCGAGAAGATCCTCGACAAACGCGTCCGCAAGGGTCGGGTCGAGTACTACCTCAAGTGGAAGGGCTTCCCTCACGAGGACAACACTTGGGAGCCAATCAAGAATCTCAGGTGTCGTGAGATCATTGACGAGTTCGAACGGGTCCGGAAGGAAGAGGCGGAACGAGTGGCCAACGAGCGCAAGAAGAAGATGGAGCTCCTGATAGACAAGAAGAGGTCGTTCGGCTTCGACAAAGGGCTCAAAGCCGAGAAGGTGTTGGGCGTCACCCACAACAAAGACATTCTCTATCTTCTAATCAAATGGAAAGGCATTAATGGCTGCGAATTAGTGCCCAATTATGTGGCAAACGTGAGATGTCCTCAAAAAGTCATCCAATTCTACGAACAAAACATTAAATTCAAATGAATTCGAACTCCATTTGTATAGCGATTGTAAATAGCGATTAACTTATTTTTCAATATACCATTAATTATGTAAAGCTATTACTTGTTGCGAATCGAATCCAATCTAATGTGATATACGATATAAATACTATTAATACTAAATAGTGTTAAATGTTTTAAATTAATAAAACGGAAGAAATTTTTAATTAATTATTTTCCTGTTCTGTCTATAATTTAAAATTCGGTTCTTTCGCTAAAAAATATAATTAAATTCAATGCTATGACGTATGAAGAGAGAAATTAGCTTGTTGGTGCTATGCTGTGCCATGCAAGTGAGATAGTGCCGGTGGTTGTGGTTGTGGTTGTGCTCGCGGTTGTCGCGCACAGGAATTCCACTTTTCTGTGTGGGCGACGGTTTAGCGTCTATTCTTTGGTGTTTACCGTCTATTCACTTAACATATTGTTTACGCATATCTTATAATTCGTTTGTTTAATAACAAATTATAGCCAATAATCAGCCATTAATTCAAATTCTGGCCCAAATATATCATGAATTTAGTGAATACAATACAAATATCAAACCTATCGTGTATAAGCAATAATTGAACTAATATTTCGATGAGCTACAACATTAGACTAGCCAAAATAGCTCAATTGTTAATTAATATCACTAGGTGGCATAATCTATAAGCCAAAATGATTTTGCTTGAAATACATTATCTAGTTATTAGATTTTTGTTGCTAGATATCTAGTTGATAGATTCTGGTTGAATCTTGTGTTTAGGCCATTAGGCACTAGGCTTTCCAATATTAGACCACACGACTCACATGAGCCTCACTAGGAATCTTCAAAAATGAACCTTTTTCGATTTTCAATTTTACGATCCTTTGGGGTATTTTGAAATAAATGCAGACGAATTCAGGTAAATTTGTTTACTAAAAGTATTGTAATCAAAGATATCACATAAATGACCTGATCTACAAAGAATTGAGAATATAATAATATTCGTGCACTTATTTGTAAAAGCAATTAACAATAGAGCGGTAGATTAAAATTTTGAAAGCCTATGATTGATGAACTTGGTCAATATTAAATTGCTCTCAAATATTCAAATATTTATATTTTAATTTTACGCGAGTTTCAGTCCAATTAGTAATCATCACAAGAATAGTAAAAATGGTTATTCTATCCAATTCTAGATTAGAGAATTAGGAGACAGCACTAAATTTGAACGCAGCAATTGCGAACATTTGCACTAGCATGGTGCAAATGGTACTCTGGCAGCACATGCGCTACGACTCAATCGCTTGGTGTGTGTGAGTGTCATGTCTTGTCAGTTATCGGATTCGATTCTGGAATAATTGACAGATTCGGTACTTTAAGTTCGAACCGATATTCCGATGCATTTTGTTGTCGATTATATTTATAGATATTAAAGTCAAATAACCTTTAAAAGTACAAATTCGAGTGGAACCTTACAGCAAGACCAATGACCATGGTACTCTTGATTTAGTATTCGTCTATAAAGTGCATTTCATTACCACTTGATTGGCATAAAAAACAACAAAATGTGTTAAACCAGAAAATGCGAAGGTGAATGTGAATGGCTTGGATGAGCCAATAAATTAACTGGTACAGGGTCAGACATTGAGTTGGATTGTTTCGATTCCTACCACTCTCAAGTGCAAGTGACCATGGTCACGTTCCAGTGTTGCAAGGGTTGAATAGTGGCAACGATCACATGGATTGCACCATTAATTGGTCTACCACTGCAATTATGCAAATTGGCCTAGCTCACACGCAATGCTGCATATCATATAAAGTTAATTATCAATTAGAGGAGACAATCTAGGTGGGTTTGTAATCTGCAAAAATATCGCCGATCTTAATCATCATTAATGGCATCCAAAGTATATATTGTTCGCAAAATTATATATTAGGCAATAAATTAAAACATGTCTGACACGAGTCACAAGACATTCATATTTTACGATTCAGATTCTCCTCGACTCTCACTCTCACTCTCCTCTCACACACATTACACAATCAAAACAATTCTTAGATCTCAAGATAATTAAACAAAAGCCTGTTTTTGAGGAATAAAATCAATTAAAAGTTTATAAACAAAGCAAACAAAATATGAATGCAATTAAATGGCAAATAAAAATACAAATAAAAGCAAATCTCAATAATTATGCAACGATTGTGATCAGTCGTGAACCCGATTCTCGATAATTGATTAGCAAATAAACAATACTTGGGTTCATACGAATAACCCATTAATTGCTTTGGCGTTCAATGAAAGGCAATGCAAGTCAAGTCATGGCATACAAAGGGATCGAAATAATAGTTGGAATAAAAGTTGAATTAAAGTCAATTACTCACAGCATTCATGAAATCCAATTTCAAGAGGATCTGGAAATAGCACTGACTTTTATACATCGTTATGAGTGCCGGCGAAACACCGATTATAGAATATTCTTGAGAATAATAGGCAACCATTCGGGACAAGAGAAGCATTAACGACGTCAACGACACACAAATGCAGAGTCGGGTCTGAAATGAGAAGACAATCGTTAGGTTTTGTTTTTGTTTAGCTCAGAATTTTGTTTAATTATTGTTGTTGTTGTTGTGGTTGTTGTTTAGTTGCTTGCTTATTAATTAGTGTCAACGCATTGGTGGGTCTATTGTTGTGTGAACTCATACGCGAATTATAAATAAATATGATATTTGCATAATCTATGGCCGCATCAGGATATTTGTCTATGGAATTGTCACTGCATTGACAACAATTGGATATTAAGGTTTGGGTTGGGTTGAAGTCAAAGCCAATAAATTTCGTATTCGGTTCAAATGCAAAATTGTGTTGTGATTCCAACTTTAGATTGCAAACTATTTACCTAGTGCATATATGAATAGTATTTTAAAATTCATTCTAGATAAGATTAGTTATTGTGTGCAGAATTCAGGAATTTTCAAGGTTTTGATGGGATTTGATGGAAAATACATGTATCTGGTAAACACAAGATACCATCTGAATAACGAGGCCATTTTGTTCGTGGAAAATTTGTCTAGGTACTATACGAATGACGAACAATAGCGAAGGGTTTCCATCAGAGATTAGATTAATGCGTTCGATTCAATTAGTTTATCGCAAACACTACTCGTATTCCGCTTTAAATGCGAATGATATTAATGTTTGGCTCGTTTTGAATAATATCGCGATAAGAGTTAAATAACAGAAATTGTTTTGGATTAGTGTCTGTCGTATGGATTATAGACTTATTCAATCGATAAGAATGTAATAGAAAACAAATTATTTTTGTCTGAAGACTAATTGCAAATTACGGGTCGGCTATCGCTGTAAAACATTTTGCAATGAGTCGCGACACTAATCGCCAATCAATGAGTCGTTTGCGTCAATTGATTAGACAATGGGTTATCGCTTGAGTTCAATGCGATTGTTATAAAAGTGCAAAAATGTGTACCAATTTGTGTATCGAATTGTAATCAATGGTAAACGCGAACTCAATGGTGATGTAGAATGTGATCAAAGCCATCGACACCAAGAATAGAGAGATGTCGTGCTGTTTGTCCCAAAACACGCCGTGGAATAGGAATAACAGAGAAAAGCCTAAGAATAGAGAATAAGTGTTGCATAACAATCAGTCACTTGTATTGATAGCCATGTCAAATAGCAATTAACTTGATCATATCATAAGAACCGGCAGAGAACCGGACAAACATTTAGACAGTGTTCCGACGTCTTACCACTGATGACCATAATGATGACATTGACCACGAACGATGTGTTCATGGTCTGGCTGTGGTTGAGCAGGTACTCCATCTCGAAGGCCGTGAAGATGGCCACCAGACAGACCTGGACACAGGCCATGACGAGGAAGAGCCACTGCCATGAGTTGTAGCCGAAGATGAGCCGCAACTGTGACCACGACATTGAACGGGTTAGACAAGCGATAGATAAGACACACATTGGACTCGTTATCGGAATTACACCAAAACTGATCACTCGATTACTTTATTTACATTAATGGCTAATATATTAATGAATTGGTCGACAAAAGTAACAAAAGTGGTGATCAATTGGTAATACCTGTCTTCGAGAGCGCAGTTCGTGTGAACTCTGCTCGAAGTCATTGGACGAGTCATTGAGGAAACCACAAGACATCACTTGAGTCGTGGATCTATTCATTTAAATCATTGTCATTGTGGCCGAAGTCAACGTAAATGTGATTTAATTCAATAACAATTCATTACAAACTAGTCGATAGTTTTGTGAAACACTTATCTGATAAGACTTATCTCAACCAAAAGGCATTGATTTGTTTACAAATAGCTTTTTAGCCAATCATTAATTGAATTTCAATTGGTTTGGCGCTAACTATCTGTCAACTAATGGTCTGATCTGACCAGTGGACCGGTGGGACTGACCACAAGGTCATTGCTATGTGTTCATCCAGTTTACCCAATCTGTTTATCGCATTTTATTTTCTAAATAAATTGTTTACTAAAATCTGAATTATTTCGCATATATAAGGTGAGGTCGAGTGACTTATTTTGCAAGAGCCTATTGAAAAGCGAGACAAAAGTGTCTTGTCTTGGTCCAATTGGTCGAGCTGTTTGTTTCTGAAAAGAGTAATCAATAACACAATAATTATTGCTTATGATTAGCAGACAATGAGACAAAAGACTCGTTATTATAGGTTGAGGTATCAAAAATAAGATTGTCTTGGAAACTATGTTTATGTTCATTTCGAAATTGGAACTAGGTCACTATTCGTCTTCATTTCTCTTTGATTAATACATTCAATTAGAATTAGAATGATCTTCAAAAGAGCGTTAGATTCCACTTGTATTGAGTGGAGTGATCCGGGTCTCCGACAATGGGCCAACACTTGTGTCCTCACTGTCGCCATATACTCATCGCGGGTCAGATCTGTCGATAAGTTTTGCAATATTTTAGAATTTATTTATTTATGATTTAGCCTTAATGACAAATCTAGCATGAAATGTGATGTGACCTGCTCATTCTATTTTAGATCAGAACGATCGGCAATTCCAAGAAGTATTGCGAAGATAACTCAATTATCTTGAAGTTAATTCATAAGAATCTGAAGTGCAAGTGAGACCAAACACGTGACAATCGATAAACACATTGGCTCTAATTGATTGATATCTCAATCAATGATCTTGATCAGTTTGACGTTCACCTACTTGGCAGTCAATGAAGTGGGAGGCGAACTGAAAAATGGAACTTGGTCTGGCATTATGCAATCTCTTCTCTTGAAAGTATTTAGTTGATTAAAATCATCTGACCTTTGCATTGACCATATTATGGATGATTGTCACCAGAAAATAGACATTCCCATGAATAACATGGTCATCACACCTGAGAGGCTCACCGTTTGCGAAGTCATCTATCCTTCACTTGTTGGCGAAGGTCTGACCATATTATCGAGCAAATGGATACTTCCCGGAACTCTAAACTTGTTCACTCCATTTCTGACATCTCTCTGGACTTTCATATTCGTCTTGTTCATCATATTGAATGCTTTGACCATGCTATACTCTTGGTATTGTAAAGGGCATACACAAAATCTATTTGCAACGTTCGTCACTTCCACGTTCGATTATTACCAAGCTATTATTGCCAAAAGTAATCAATCAAATTGTGATTCTCTTCTAATCTGTTCATATCTTTAGCGAACGCATCGCGAATGTCAACGAATCCGTTTGTGTCGAACATATTGTTTGTGATTTGGTTCACAAATTGTTTCTTTTGGACCCAATTCTATACAAACGAAATACTCTCCAATTTGGCCAATAATCGGGTCTTCACTGTCGATAGTCTCCAACAAATCGAGACTCAATATAAAGATTTGGTTGTCTTAGTTGAGAGGAACAGCTATTTATATACAACCGACTTGAAGGTAGAGATCAGAATGAGAATAATTGTCAGATCAGTTTCATCTGTGTCTTAACCATGACAGGTGAACCATCCGAATTTGGTTTACTCGTCCTTCTATATGAGAGAATTGAATACTTACCAACTCTTGGATCGGATAATCAATGGATCGGCTGTTCTAATAAAGAATGAGAATATAATCGATTCGATGATCGCAATGAATCCAACCCTTCCTCTTCACAAGTCTAGCCAAAGACAACATCTCGGGATCGCGGCTCTGGTCGCGCGAAACACACTCGACAGACAACTGATTGAATCGATTCGGCAAATGTGAGTCAAATTGACATTTGTTAGTCAATTGTGCCTTAGCTTGCGATTTCGCTTTTGGCCAGATATTGCAGAACTGTTGAGTCCGGGATAATGAAGTGGAGGGCAATCGTCCATCAAATCATTTTGAGGACCATTGAGACGCTTAGCACTGATCGGAAGCAGAGGTTCCATAACAGGAGATCCAACCGAAAGTGGCGGCCGTTGGAAGTGAGTGACACCAAAGTGTTCGGACATTTACTCGACTCGGGCTTTGTTTTGGCGCTAATTGTGTTTATTATTGAGTTCGCACATTCTTTCATACAATTATTGAGAGTTGCATGGTCGGCAATTAAATTCATTGCGTACAAAACGCTATGATTGAGAATTGAACTAAATTGCAATCAAAATGCACATTATCATGATCGTTTTGAAAATATCAAATATAAACTCTGTTCAAAACAACTTAAGAAATTGCTAATAAAATCTAATAAAATCTGTAAAAATTAATAACTTTGAATCAAATATAATATCAAATGTTGAGCAGAAATCAAATCAAAGCTCATCTTTTGGTTTTGTTCTGTCGGGTATATCCTTGAGGTCGGAGTTGACAACAATGTGGTGATAATAGTTGACTGTTTTCAGATAGTTGTCAACAGATATTCTTTCGTTGTGTCCGTGAAATCTAAAGTCAATTGAGTTTAGTATACAATAATCAATTCATAAGATATACCTTTTGGTGTCTTCTGTAGTGAGAACTGAAGGCGAGAATCGATAAATGGACTTGGTCAGGTGTTTGTACCATCTGAACAATGTGGGTAATCAATCATTAGTGATGACACATTCGTTTGTCTTGTCTTAATGGTAGTGCCATTATGTCTAACCTGGTGTCTGTGTTGGCGATCATAACGCCCGGAACGACAATCGTGTCGTTGAAGACTTGGCGAACACTTCTACTGATAATCTGATATCCGAATGAGTTGTCGTCGTAGGGAGAGATCGGGTGCGGTTCGATCGGCAGCGCGTGAACGTCCACTTGGATGCGGTCGTCATTAATCAATTTGGTGTCGAAGTCGATCACATCGTTAACACTTTGTTTTGGGTGTATTCGGTGATTGACATAAGCAGTGGCAGAGCTCGGCAGTACGTTCTCCTGTTGGCAGAGGGGGAGAGAACACAATTATTGGATTCTGTATTCAATTATTCACTTACTTTGAAACCTCCGTTAATAATAGTGACGGCACTTGTCGTTCGGACAAAACTATTGAATGAAGGCGTCGATTGCATTACTCTCGAGATTATGGGTCCAAAGAGCCAGAGGTTACTGAACAGCAGTTTATATGGATATGAAGTCTGAAATAAATTAATGAAACAATTGGTCGCCTCTGGAGTCGGAACCTTACATAAGGAGCTAAAGCTTCAAAAAGGCTCTTCTCTGGACCCGCGCCAAACATATTCGGGTGGACTGTGGACTCGAATCTTCAATTCAGAAAGAAGTCAATGTTATGGTTGTTTTGATAGAACGAGAACTGACTTTCCAACAGCTTTGGCCAGAGTAGTGATCGCCGTTTCTTTGGGTGCCATCGAAGAGTGACCGACCTGTCCTTTGGCAGTGAGTTTGAGCGTTACGTAACCTTTTTCTGTGACGCCTATCATTGCCACTAAATGGTCGACTCCGGGAAAACTTTGATTCAAGATGAAAGTGCCCTCGTCCAACAAGTACTCCAGGTCTTTAATGCCTCTATTTTCTAGTTCTTTGCCTATAGCCTGAGCGCCGTCAAAGCCAAGAGCTTCTTCGTCGTGACCAAAGGCAACATAAAAAGATCGCTTCGGTTTGAAGCCGTTTTTGAACAGATATTCCAGTGATTCGAGTATAGCCTTGAAAACCAAATTAGAGAAATGCTGGACAATAGACAATCTAACAGACCATCACTATATTCTTGACATCGATGGTACCCCTGCCGTAGAAGAAGCCATCTTTGACCACACCTGCAAACGGGTCGACATCCCATTTGTCGATCTCCACCGGAACGACATCCAAATGACCGCAAAGAAGGTATGGTTTGAGCGACGGATCACTGCCTTTGATCGTATATAACAGACTATAATTGTTGACCAATTCGTACGTAACAAATGGCGAAGAATGTAATTTCGGATAACCTGGTAATGAAGGGATTGTTTTAATATTGTCTGCCAAATGTTAGCCAATATTATCAAGGTTAATTACTTTTGATAATGAAATCAATGTATCGCTTCAGTTCTTTAGTATCACTGTTATGGATGCCGTAAGTAATGGACTTGAATTGAAGGGCCGCTCGGAAGCGGTCGATCACTGGTTGGCCACCGATCGGGTCGTGTGTGTCGGCACACGATTCCAACTCTTTCGGTGTCGGGAAGAAGACAATGGTTCGGATGAGTGCCACCGACAGCAGTCCTACGATTGTCAATACGACGAGTGATAAAAGTTTTTTAATTGTCATAATTGAAGGCAATTAACGATCGGATCAAAAGGTAAGGCAACGAAAAGTTTGACACAATATTGAAATCACAGAACAACTGATTTGATTGTAGTTTAGGTTAAAATTGAACCAAACTTTGCACTGAATTCAAGTTTGCTTCTGCTTGTTATCTATTAAAAGCCATGGCTTTGATAACAATTTATGAATAGTTTTCCACAAGTTTTCAGACATCAGTCGATCGCTGTTTGAATTGCTCTTCAAATCAGTGATCAAAACATTTCAATCATTTGTAAACAAATTACGTTTACATTAGTTCTATTCAATCGAGAATATTCTGGATGAATGTCAAAATTCTTTGGATTCCATGGTTAAAATCAATTGTTTTATTAAATAATAATTTATAGATTATTTATATTGATGATTATTATAGAATTGAACATTCAACAATTTCCATTCAATTTCTATGATTAATTGTGATTGAACTAGCTTATTTATTTGAAATAATTTTATAGCCAAATATTTCAAATGTGAAATTGCATTAAATAATTAGTGAATTACTAATAGTAATTACATTTTAAAATCAATATAAATACAAAAAGAATTATCAGTAATAAGAGATTTACAATCGAATTATTGAAATGACTTAGTTTTGGATCTGTTTCTGGTCCTCAGTGTCAGTGTTGGCCGACTCGTGAACCACTCGGATGGGAACCACTCTCTCGTTCTGTCCAATGGCTTCGGGCCGTCGTTTCGGTGCTTCGATGGTCAGCACTCCGTTGCCGGTGAACGAAGACTTCACTTGTTTGGC
>JAQGBE010000433.1:0-18900 GCA_034698225.1 Scheloribates latipes | reverse complement strand
CAAAATAGAGATCCCAAACAAATCGTTCGTCAAATTAGAAAATCATTTAAAACTTAATCATAAAATAATACGCGAAATAATACGCGAAAACAATACGCAAATACCAATACTTTGATTGCGGTCATAGTCTCTTAACGAGCAAAGCCGAGGCACCGCCGCCCCCGTTGCAGATGCCGGCCAACCCGTACTCTCCGGGCTTGAGATGAATGGCCAAGTGATTGACAATCCGAGCGCCCGAACACCTGCTCGCAGACAAAGAGTGTATTATTTCAATGAAATCTCATCTCAAATCAGGTAATCGATTGACGCGATCATACCCTAAGGGGTGGCCCAGACTGACGGCCCCTCCGTTGGGGTTGACTTTCGTTGGGTCCAACTGCAGGTGTTTAGTGATGGCTAAGGAAACGGCACTAAACGCTTCGTTGAACTCCCACTGAGCGATGTCTGACTTCTTGAGTCCACTTTTTGCCAGAATCTGCGACCAGAGAGCAGTGTTAGTGTCAGAGAGTCAGTCAGTTCTCACAATTATCGGCAAAAACATTTGACAACAATTAATGAAAGGACTGAATCCCCGTTCGCTTTGCCAGAACTCAATTACCATTCAAGCCAGAGAAGGACAGAATGTACTCAACCGTCTGGCGATCATTCAATCGCTTAATTACTCTATCCTTGACTTTTAATTAAAACACACAAACCTTGGGAACGGCATACGCCGGTGCCATCCCAAAAAACTCAGGCTCAGTGGCCGCGTCGGCGTAGGTCACGATCTTGGCCAATGGCTTTGCATTGAACTTCTTCACCGCTGCGGCTGACATGATGACAGAGGCGGCCGCGCCGTCGTTTAGGCTGCTGGCGTTGGCCGCGGTGATAGTGCCGCCCTCCTTCTTGAACACCGGGTATAACGTCTTCACCTTGTCCAGTTTCAATTTGCCTACTTCTTCGTCCTCCCGAACTGTCTTATCGGGAGCGCCTTTTTTACCGGGTATAATAACGGCAACTAACTCTTCAGTGAAGACCCCATTTTGCTGCGACCTTTTGCTGCGTGTGTAGCTCTCAATGGCAAACTCATCTTGGTCTTCGCGAGTTATGCCGTGTTTTTCGGCTAACTTCTCGGTGCAAAAACCCATATGTTTCCCGCTGTAGACATCGGTGAGACCGTCCTTAACGATGCCATCGGCCAAACCGATGCCGCCGTACGGCGTCTCTCCTCTGTTCTGATAATATGGCACATTGGACATCGACTCCATACCGCCGGCCACTATCACATCTGCGTCGCCCAACCGGATCATCTGTGCGGCCAACATCATCGACTTCATGCCCGAAGCGCACACTTTGTTGACAGTAGTGCACGGAGTCGTCACTGAGAGGCCAGCGCCAAGAGCTGCCTGTCTGGCCGGTGCCTGACCTTCGCCGGCCTGAAGAACATTGCCGTAATATACTTCGTCCACGTCTTCACCGGTAATGCCCGCCCTCTCGAGGGCCGCCTTAATTGCAATTGAGCCCAACTGAGGAGCGGTCAGAGAGGACAGAGCGCCCCGAAAGGAGCCGATGGGCGTTCGGGCCACTGACACGATGAACACCTCCTGGCAGTGGACAGAGACAGAGCCGAAGGTCAGGTGAGTCGAGACATGGAATGGAGCGTCGATTGAGACGGAAATACCTTTTCTGAAGACATGGCTTGAAAGTCGAATCGAGTCACTGGAAATGTGGTCTCAAATGAAAGACGAGTTGCGAATTGCGATTATTATTAAGTAGTCTTCAGTTTGAAACTCAGGCCTTAACTTCCTCTTAGAGGAAGTTTTAGCGACCAATTTGTGTCTCGAGTTTCCACATAAATAGTCAGTTATTAAACATTGTTTGCAATTAACGGCAATACTTGTACTCCACTTACGGCTGGCGTACGGTTTGATTGCATCGGTTTCGTTGGCATTCACTCAATACTGACGATACAGTCGCCGCTCGTTAGCGCCAACATTCGGTTAGTCGGCTATATATAGAGAGTTAAGAGGAAAACAAAAGCAAAATATGCTTTTTATCTCATTCAAACATATTTTCTGAAAACTTTACGCGATTCTAACTTTCCTCGGTGTCATACTTGACCTTGCAGCTTGCTAGTTTTCCTACAATAAGTTCCTACCAATGCCATTGACAGTGAATTGCATGCTCACAGATGTTGCTTGCATCATCGCAATTGCCTATTGAGCATGCTGCTTTAGCGATAGTGACAGCTTGCAGATTGTTCTAGATAACTGTCAATGTCAGTGTCAGCTAGATGCAATTGCCAATTGCGTTCTACTGTACATTTGTGCGCATATTTCCTATTAATGTCCCGTAATTTGAATTTTATGGCCAAAACCGGTCTTTAGATCTTTAAATACTACTGAAGGGGTCGTCACGTGTGCTGACCCTTCGCTGTGATGGCACTCCAGCAGACTTGCGCCCAACCATTGCCTGACACGAGTCGCGCAAAACAAGCAAAATGTGCAAGGTGGTGCATTGTGCAGCCTCAGTCTAACACACTTAGCATGCACATTCTACTCTGGCGCCAAACAGCCAATCAACTGGATCATTCCTCGCAAAAAAATCCATTATCCTCTAAATTTTTCTGTTCTGACAACACATGACTAGTATTGCATAATCTAGCCTGTCTTAGAATGGTGAGCGAGTGAGTGAGTGAGTGAGCAAGGTGGTGGTGGTGGTGGTGTATGTGGTGGTGCCCTGCGATTGACACTAGTATTGATTGCCTGCCTCGCAATTGATTGAGTTGTGCTGTCGGCCTGAATAAGCCATTTAGCGCCGAACTGCATCTCAACTCAACTCTGTTGACATTGATTATAGAATTTTTGCGCAATTTGTCAACAAATAAGTGTTATTCGAGTCGATGTGTTGTCCTCTGCTTAGAGTTTTGAGTTATATATACTCTTATATAACTGTTATGTTATGTTATGTTCACTCAATTGAATGACATCTCTAACTGAATAACAAATTAATAATAAATTAATTCAATTGATGTCACCATAAGATCGGTTCGCCGCTCAAACCAAGCGATTTCCTAATCACAGGCTATTTAACTAATTATTATGCCGTTCGAACAATGAGCAAGTCACATTTTGTCTCTATCATGTAACATGGTGTTTTACCGTTATTCTCGTCAATATTTATCGAAAATTAAGCATGCCAATAATTTTATTGCGTGCTCTATCACCGATTTGATCACTGTAAGTTCATCACTGTCCTAGCTAAGTTGCAAGTTCTAATGATTCCGATAATGATTTGCCATAATAATGTCGAGTCGAGTGAAAAGTGCACTGAAAAGGCTTTTATTTCGCTATCATTTAATTAATTTTTTTCATTTGCCATTCAATTAGGTTTGAGTTCATAGAAACCGATACTTAAAGTGCATTATCTCTGGAAAACTGAAGAGCACTGAAGAGGCAAATGCGAGCCACAGATCGATGGCAAACAGTGAAAGCATTTAATGGTTACCAACAAAATCGATATTAATTAAGGAAACGACTGATGAGTGAATGAAAAACGAGTGAAACTCTCCAAACAATCCAAACAATCGGATCATTACTGACGACCGGTTGGAACCGCAAAATGCATTCATCACCGCATTAACAGACAATTGTTATACGTTTCGAGTCTCCAATGTTTTAATATTTATTATTATTATTCTTATTATTATTATTGAGTTTTGTTAGCAACAAAACAGTTGAAGAAATTATTGCCGATGTCTCCGATCAAAAGAGATTACAGAATATTCCGGACTATGATCGCCAGTGTGTGAACTATACTATCATTTATTTTGTGTCAAATTCGTTCCAAAGAGTTGTTCTTATCTCCCAAACGGTTCTCTAAGAAGACAATCGATATAAATGAGACTCAATTGTTGTGAAAATCAATAAGACTTTTGGGTTCAGTCAAAAAGTTGTCGCGACTGTGAGCAGCAGTGGTTGAGTCCGAGTCTTCATATAGAGAGAGAGAGTGTGTGTGCCACCGATGATGACAATCCCGATGGCAGAGCTCGAGATCGACGACGTGGCCTTCTTGACCGCGTCGGACAGCAACGGCCACAACTCGAAGCAGATGTACAGTCGGGGCCGATCCCGGCACTCGACGCAAGTGACCCACAATGTGCTCAATTGGCGCAAATCCAATGTCCTAACTCTGGGCTTGTGTGCACTTCTGGTACTCATAATCATTGCCTTAATCGTAGCCTTCTTTCCATTTCACAACCAATGCTTTTCTGGCCATTTGCCGCCGCCGTCGTTCACGCCGTCCACTGCCAGCGCGACCGACGGCACCGGCGCACAGACCGCCGGCAGTCCATCAAAACTAGTGTCCACTACCGGCGAGCCGTTCCCCTGGACCGACATCCGTCTGCCGTCATTCATAGTGCCCCACACTTACGAACTCTTCATGAGACCCGATATGAACACCTTCTACAACAACGGCAGTGTCGACATCACTCTCTCGGTCACCAACAACACCGACTTCCTAGTGATTCATATCAAGAAGTTGAACATCACTGACATTGTGATGAGTGCTGTGCCGACGGCCCACAACATACCAGTGACCAGACATCTGGAATGCACTCAAAACGAACAGCTGTTCATCAGATTCGGTGAACAACTGTCGCCGAACTCCAACTATAGTCTGAGAATCTATTTTGAGCGACAACTGGAAGAACAGTTGGAAGGCTTTTACGTCAGTTCCTATCAAGACAACAAAAGCGGTGCCAAAAACTATTTGCTGGCCACTCACTTCGAGCCGACATCCGCCCGATCGGCGTTCCCTTGTTTTGATGAGCCGGCTCTCAAAGGTATGGCAAACGTATACTCGAGTTAATGCAATCGTAAAGTAGCAGATAATTGCATTGCGGATAATAAAAAGTTAATTAAAAACAATCAAAATCAGATAAATGTAATTTGCCTTTAATTAGAGCTAATTGATCGAGCTTAAAAGTTAACAATCCAATTAGAAGTAATTGGAATTATTTATAGCCAAGCCCATTTATTTGTCCCTCAATTTTCAGCTAAATTCACAATGAACTTGGTACATGAAAAGCGGTTCCAAGTGTTCTTCAATTCTGAACGGACCCAAACCATTCAGATCGATAACGAGGGTCACTTCATGACTGTGTTCGAGCAAACAGTGCCGATGTCCACCTATTTGGTGGCGTTCGTTGTCTGCGACTTCGACACTAGGTCAATCCAGTCGAAGGAGGGCGTCAACATCAGGGCAGTTGTCCCTCGAGAACAGGACTCGCTGTCGATATTCGCCCTCAAATCTGCCGCTTCTATACTCAGCTATTACCAGGACTTCTTTAACATCACATATCCGTTGTCCAAATTGGATTTGGTGGCCGTCCCTGACTTTGCCGCCGGAGCTATGGAGAACTGGGGAATCATTACATTCCGAACGAGTATGATCTTGTACAACGACAACGAGTCCAGCGTCGAGGCCCAGGAACAGGTGGCGGTTGTCGTCGGTGAGACACAAACGCATTGATAGTCGGGTCAAACCAATTGATAACCCATTTGTTTAGCCCACGAATTGGCTCATCAGTGGTTCGGCAATCTGGTGACAATGAACTGGTGGAACGACCTCTGGCTTAACGAGGGATTCGCCTCTTATGTCGAGAATCTCGGCGTCGATCACATTAGTCCCGAATGGTTGGTATTGAAGGACAAAGATATCAACGTTTGAAACATTGAATACTTGACTATTAGGAAAATGTTGGAACAGTTTGTGATATCAACCACTCAGACGGCAATGTCTTTGGATTCGCTTCAGAGTTCTCATCCAATTATGGCTGATGTGAAGAATCCTTCAGAAATTGAAGCACTTTTTGATGCAATTTCATACAAAAAAGTATTCTGACAACAAATTCTGACAATTAATTTGTTACTAAACTAATTATTTGCTATCAAAGGGCTCGTCACTGATCAGAATGTTGGAGAACTTCCTCGGTATCGACAAACTAAAGCTCGGACTATCCAACTATCTTCACAAATATCAATACAAAACGGCCAAAACCAGTGATTTATGGCTTTGTTTGTCTGAAGTGAGTCTCAAATTGATTGTCAAACTCGAGTGAAGTGTTTTATGATTTGGCTCTTAACAAAAGGTCAGCCAAAAGGACTCAATTAATGTGACGGCAATTATGAACACTTGGGTTCAGCAAAAGGGATATCCAGTGATAACAGTTCAGCGCGAAGGCAACCGAATTTGGCTCAATCAGCACCGGTTCCTCTCCAGCCCTCCCAACACAGACACAGCCAAGAAGTCAGACATATCTCCGTTTGGCTACAAATGGATTGTTCCCATAACGATGACCACCGACAGGAACAGTCAGTCATCGCAGCTGTTCTGGTTCAGCACAGACGAGATGTCAGTTCCGTTGGATCCTTATGTCAAGTGGTTTAAACTGAATGTCAATCAGACCGGCTTTTATCGGGTCAATTACGAGGCCGAGGTCTGGCAGGCGTTGTCGGACGTGCTCTTCGATCATACTTACAATAAGCATGTGTTGTCGGCCACTGACAGAGCGAACCTCATCGACGACGCGTTTGCACTGATGAAGATCGGCCTATTGGAAGTCGAGTCGGCATTAAGACTAACCCAATATCTACGCAACGGTGAACGGGATTACGTGCCCTGGGAGACAGCTCTTTACCACTTCGGAATACTAGACTCACTTATGTTGCAAAATCCTCTGCTCCAGAAGTACATCTGCGGACTCATCGAACCACTGATAACCATCTGGGGCTGGAAAGACCACTCCAATGACCTGATGCTCGTCCGAAAGCTCAGAGCCTTACTATTGAGAGCAGCGGTTTCTTATGGCGACAAACAGTCGATTCAAATGGCAAATCGTTACTTTCAGTCCTGGATGACCAACAACACGAAAATCCCTGCAAATCTTCGTGAAGTGGTCTACAATACGGGTGTCCAACACGGCGGCCAACGGGAGTGGACTCACGTGTGGAACAAGTATTTGAATTCAACGATTCCATCAGAGAAGAGACTTTTGTTGGGAGCGTTGGGCTGCACCAGAAATGCGTGGCTATTGTCTCAATATCTGAACAATTCTGTCGACAAGAATCTAATCAAAACTCAAGACACTGTGCACGTGATCACAGTGGCCGCGCACAACCCGATCGGCAGAGATATGGTCTGGAAGTTTGTCAAAGAGCAGTGGCACGACATCATCAAACTGTTCGGTGAGGGCTCGTTCTCGTTGGACACAATCATCACCGAAAGTGTTTGGCACTTCTCGACCAAACTAGAGCTGACAGAAACGGAAGCGTTCTTCAGATCAGTCACCACAGGCTCTGGCAGTCAGTCTGTGGAACAAAGTCTTGAAAAGATTAGGGCAAACATCTACTGGAAAGAGAAAATCGAGAGGAATGTGATTGAATGGTTGCAAAGACATACCTCTGTGTCCTGAAGAGTCATTGATATCATATCCCAGTTGTGATAACTGACCGTCAAATCGTTGTCAAACACTATTCCATTCTTTAGACTGTTTTTGTTAATTGTTTTTCGTTATCTAATACTCAAACCATAGCTCTCTACCAGTTCTCGGGCGGCCATTCGTGGCCTCAGTTCTAAGAATTGTCGTCATCGCGACTATTAGTGATAAGTAAGTCATACTCAAGAGGTGTCTGACTCCGGGTCAGCCAAGATAAGTGACATTTGTTTTTGGATTAGTCTTTAAGAACAGTATTCTATTTGAGATTTCGATTATTGTTATACTTATAGAATATTTTTGACTATATTATTGATTATTGAGTTCTGTTTTTATACATAGTTTTTAGAATTATTCCATTGGTTTGAAAATCTCTTTTTAACCATGTTCATGTTCAGACTTGTTCGTTATTGCTTCGACATCGATCGAAGCTTTGTAACTTGTCAATTGAATCGTGCTAAATTATTTGCCAAATATTATTCAAGCAACTTTTTTGTGCAAAACTAATTTTAAACAAGAACATTTTGTAAAATTCAAACCAACTTAACCTAGCATTCATTTATCAAACAATTTTCTAAATGGTGTCAATGTGAATTTCAATGACAGGCAACTAACAAATCAATTTTCAATTAATCTTGCTATTCAAGTCGTGCAAATACCAATGATCTGACTGGCAATTGGCCAGTTAACCAGGTTAATTCATTTGAACCAAGTTTATTCGGATATTTCGTAACTAAGCAACGAAACAAAAATCACACTAAACTCTAGTCCTAATATTTAATTATACTAAACGACAATTTTATTTAATATATTATAGACTTTTCCTATCGAATCGATTACTGAACCCAAAGTTAACTATTAATTCACTTTTTGATTAATCATTGATATCATTATCGATATTTAAAATAATGTATTGAATGTTGTAATCATTTGACAATAAACTTGGTTTTCCTATCAATCAGACAATCCATTTCACACTAAAATTAACATTTAATTCGTCAAAATATTGGATTAGATTTAATTGTAATCAAAATTTCATATATTAATGAGAAATATGAAGCAAACAAAGAGAACGATAACTGATTTGAGCGGACACTCGTCGACACTGGCATTACTGCTCTGTTTGTCATCACTGCCGCTCTGTTTGTCATTGCCATCGGCGGTATAGCCCTTCGGCGGCGGTTCTATCGGTCGGCTGTCGTTGGCACTGCACGGCAGGTAATGGTCACAGCCATTGTCCATTTGGTTGACTGTCTGACGGCCGCACTCATCAGGGATGCGAAATCCACTGTTCTGGCAGTCTATTTGTAACCTTGCTGTCCCTCGTCGCCAGTGTTCACTGAATTGAGGCTCAATTACAGAGCAAACTCCTCGGGACTAAGATTACAACATTAATAGATGGCCAGTGATGCCGCAAATTTACCGCTTTCTCTTCGGCACAGTTTATTTCCAGGTAATAACAGCACTCTCTTATGTCTAATGTTCTGCCAGGAGGAGGCAGAGGCGACCACTTCTGGAGGAGACACCTCTTATTGAAGCTAATCAGTCGTTCCGCTCGTCTGATGTCATCGCAAGACATCCTTTCGGCGGACCGAACGGTTCCGATCACTACAAAGACTATTAGATTCAGTATTTCCATTGAAGTCATTTGAAAGTCTTCTACCAATTGATTGCGCGTTCGCTTCATTTTATCAATTGCTTGAAACGAGACTCAAATTGTTGGCGATATTGAATCAATTGATCATTGATTGACAATAGAGCCTAATATGACTCGATATGAGAGATGTTATTATTCTAATTGAGTCAAAACTAGTCAATAAGTCATTAACCTATCAATAGATATGCAAATTCTGTAAAATTCCTCAGATTTTGTTCCAACTCTACATTACATTTATGAAGTCGAATAACACTGAATCCAAATTTTCTTGGAATCATTCAGATTTTAGGTATAAGTCCATCTCAAGTGAACACCAACTTCTGAGAGTGAGTTTTATTTATGGAATTCATTAGACAATTCTGATTCCATGTGAACACAACTATCGGACAATAGTTTAATTTCTAGTTAGGCTTTGGTAGGAATTTATTCCCAAAAATTCCCAAATCGATGCAAATCTGTCGCAAAGTTTGATTCCAACAGAGATCTCGAGATAACGATAACGAGTCATAGTCTGAGCGCTGATTGACTTCAACTGTCGGTCACTCGGACTCACAGTTTATTTAAGCCGACGGTCGGACACAAACACTTCAGTCGTCTCCACGTCTTTCGTCGCATCACTTCATTCAGTCGTTCCCCTCATCTGCTCATCCAATCTCATCATCCCATCCGAAGACATGTCCTCGAAGGCAGTGACCACTGTCGCCCCGGCACGTCGGCCGCGACGGCTATTGGTGGACGAGAGAAGGTCTCACTTCCTCCGCCATCGTCGCGATGACAGACCGCTGCGGGTCTGCCATCCGAGGCCTTACTCGAAGAGGTCGTTCGAAGACCGGTTCTGCGACGACTTGTGCGAACTGATACTCAGTTATCTGCCGATGGAGGACAAGATCGTTCTGCAGTGGGTTTGTCCGCAATGGCGACGCGTTATCTTCAATAAAGTGGCAGAAGTGTCGACATTGCCATTCATTAGCCGACATCTGTCTTCTTCCATATCTCACGCCTCGCCCACACAATACTTCGACACATACGGGCCGTGGAGACCGCCGGTCCACGAAGCGGCCGATCTCTTCATAGCGGTTCCCGTTCTGGTCAACGCGCCCAATATCCGTTCGTTTCGGTTCTTATACGGCATTCAGAACGTGGAGGACGTCTTCAAAGCCATAATCAAATTCTGCGATCGCTTACAAGAGATCGAAACCGATTTCGGCATATCAGAGGACGTTTTGGACAAATTCCTCTCGAAGTTCGGGCCTCAGATGAAAAAGATATTGTTCACCCATGTCCTGGAGCATTCAAAATTCGTTGAAATATTGGGCTCTTGTCCCGCATTGGAAGCCGTCGGACGAAACTATTTCCCGATTGACATTCTCTTCGACGGCGACGATCTGCTGACAACCAAATTGAAGACGTTTCGGGTGGAGTCGACGCGATACCAAGAGCCCGATGTCAAAGTCGATGAGATGACCAGACGTGTCCTCACCAACAACTCGAAGACTATGCGGCAGCTCTATATGATGGACAGTCTGAACAAGTATCACAACGAAGTGCTCGCAATGTATCGATTGGCAAATCTGAGTGCCTTTGCGATCGGCGATAACCTGTTGAATGACTTCTTGGGTCTGTTGCCGAAGCGCTGCCCAAAGCTGACTAAACTCCGGATTTACATCGACCAGACATTGAGCATTGATTGGAAGTCGTTCTTCCGGGCCGTCAACCGAATGACAGGACTGAAGACTTTCAAATTGCAAGTCGACTCGATGTACGACAACTGTGCCGACTATGCGCTCGTCTGCAAGACATTCGCGCAGTGCAAGAAACTGAGATCACTAAGAGTGATGGGCAGAACCATTGTGATCGACGACAACTTCTTCGTCTCGATCGATGAATGTCTGCCTTGTCTGCAAAAGGTTTACCTGCAATGTCGAGCTGTGACCGGAGTGGCCACTCAGTGGTTGGCCCGACTGCCATACCTCACCTTCCTATTGCTCGGCTCAAACATGGGCTCACATTATTTGGATGAAATGTTTGGATCGTTGGGCTCAAAGTCCAAGAATAGGGAACACTTGAAGGACACGGATGTGATCGGACTGATCCGCAAGAGTCGCAAATTGAGCCGAATATTCATCACAACTCCGGCACCGAAGTACCTGACCTGCGATCTCTACGATAGCGATATACAGATGTTGAGAGAAGAGGATCGGCTGGACGTGAACGCGCTCTTCGTGGACGATGGCGAAGAATACGCGTACGAGAACTGTTACGCCAAGACATCCGAAGAGTACGACCCGAAGGTACGGATCACGAGCTTCAATTGGAACCGTTGACTAACTCTTGGTTTTGTACTATAGACTCATTACTGGTAATCGATGTCTTTTTAGTTCAAACTTTGTTTTATTTATTATTTTAACCATTGATTTTGCATTTTATTTATTTTAGAATTGATTTATCTATGATTTAAAGTTCACAGTTTGTATTCGAAACTATTGTTTATTTGATTAATGTTAGAGTCGATTGTAATTAACATTTTTTGTCATTAACTCACTTTTTTTTAATTGTAATGTCTTATTAACGACTCATTAAAACACATTTTGACTCGAAGCCCAATCAAACGTGTTTATCAGATGATTAAAAGAATCACAAATTGTTTATCAGATGTCTAAACAGTTGAGTAAGCAATTTGAGTAAGCAATTTGTCTCAGACCAAGATCATTGTGCATTGTGATCATTGATCATAGCCTATGATAGGTCATCGATCATCGCACAGACCAACAGACATCCAATCGCGTCAGTGCTGTCGCCACTCACCGCCAGATGTCTCTGTGTGTCAGTGCACTGATCGCTCGTTTTGAGCGCCATTGTCGTCATTGAACGCATTGATTCACTGATTCGCGGCTTTTCTTCTGTTCGCTGCAAACCAGTGACCGAATCGCCCATCTGTTGGCCCGCAGACCACATCCAACGCAACCAATATGGCCGATAAGGACGCCGGTAAGTGTTTTGTGGCCAATTCAGTGGTTGTCATTTGTCGGTCGGCGAGCGGTCACTGACCGGTCTTTTTGTTTTGCTGTCATTTGATGTGTTTTTGTCTTCAGTCGAGGAACGGGTGATCAACGAAGAGTACAAGATATGGAAAAAGAACACTCCCTTCCTATACGACCTGGTGATGACCCACGCGCTCGAGTGGCCGTCGCTCACCGCTCAGTGGCTGCCCGATGTGGTCAGACCCGAAGGCAAAGACTATTCGATCCATCGGCTCATTCTCGGCACTCATACCAGCGATGAACAGAACCATCTGCTGATCGCTTCGGTCCAACTGCCCAATGAAGACGCGATGTTCGACGCCTCCCATTATGACTCGGAAAAGGGTGAATTCGGCGGCTTTGGATCAGTTTCCGGTCAGTGTTTCTTTGTTTCTGTGTCTGTGTTTATGTTTGCCTTTGTTTGAAAGACCAGTTCTTCGGCTTAATTGTTTCCTTAATTGATCTGTTTGTCAATTGCAGGCAAAATCGAGATCGAGATTAAGATCAACCACGAGGGAGAGGTCAACAGAGCCCGGTTTATGCCCCAAAACCCGTGTATCATCGCAACGAAGACCCCTTCCAGTGATGTGTTGATCTTCGACTACACCAAACATCCATCAAAACCAGACCCGAACGGCGAATGTGCTCCTGATCTGCGACTTCGTGGTCATCAGAAAGAAGGATACGGCCTCTCGTGGAACCCCAACCTCAACGGTCACCTCTTGAGCGCGTCAGACGATCATACCATCTGTTTGTGGGACATCAATCATCCGCCGCGCGAGAAGAACATTGTGGACGCAAAGACTATCTTCACGGGACATACGGCGGTTGTGGAAGACGTCGCGTGGCATCTGCTGCACGAGAGTCTGTTCGGTTCGGTGGCCGACGACCAGAAGCTTATGATTTGGGACACGAGAAGCACAAACACCAATAAACCGAGTCATATAGTGGACGCTCACACCGCGGAAGTCAACTGTCTTTCGTTTAACCCGTATTCGGAGTTCATTTTGGCCACTGGTTCGGCCGATAAGACTGTCGCTCTCTGGGACCTCCGAAATCTTAAGCTTAAACTTCACTCGTTTGAGTCGCATAAGGACGAGATCTTCCAAGTTCAGTGGTCGCCGCACAACGAGACAATTCTGGCCTCGAGTGGAACCGATCGGCGACTCCATGTCTGGGATCTGTCAAAAATCGGCGAAGAACAGTCAGCCGAAGATGCAGAGGATGGCCCGCCGGAACTGCTTTTCATCCACGGCGGACATACGGCTAAGATATCGGACTTTTCGTGGAACCCGAACGAGCCGTGGATTATCTGTTCTGTCTCTGAAGACAATATTATGCAAGTCTGGCAAATGGTTAGTCTTTGGATTGCGTTTCAGTCGTTTGTTTTAATTGATTCCTTTGTGTCCACTCTTAGGCGGAGAACATCTACAACGATGAAGAACCAGAGACTCCGGCCTCAGAACTGGAGCCAACATCTTAAGCATAGTATCGTTGTTTGCAATCAAAACCAGGTCTTAATCCGATTCATCATTCGGTCAACTCTTCACTCGATTGTCGCCGTCTCTCACCTAATCATTAATGGATTTCTTACATAAAGTATTTGTTTTTTTTGTATTTTTATTTACCTCTTAATCTATGATTCGGTTAACTCTATTGTCTTCTCAAACCACAACAAACGATGAATAGTTTTGTCCAAAAGTTTTATTGATTTATCAATAAATAAATATTTATAATTAAGTGCTGCGAAGACTAGCTTTTGATTTGAATGTAAAACTTGAATATAAAATGTGATTTAGATTTTTGCTCTCATTGTGTGTCCGACTGCTGCACACCTCAGACGCCATTCTTCAGGAGCTTCTCTTTGTCGCCGCTGACGACCGACACTTTGTCGAGTCCGTGTTCGTGGGCTCTCCTCATCTCCAGCTGTTTGATGCGGGTATAGGCGGCCGACCCGAAGAGCACCAGACCGTTGCTGACCCACCACATGAACGACTTGTGTTCGGTGTACCAGAAAGTGGCCAAAACTGTTTGCGCGCACGCTTTGGCCGTTCCCGAGATGTTGTGCGTCAACGGTGAGGTCACTTTGATCTGCAGTCCCGACACGTATGCAATCAAAAAGCCGAACAAACCCGAGAGTGTCATCAGATTCCAGAAGTGGACGTCATTGAGCCGCTGATAACCAATAAGTTCTTGGACTTCGCCGGTCATTATTATGAGAGGAATGAAGAGAAGAATTGCGTTAATGTTGTTATAGAAAGTCAATAACCAAATGCTGTGATTGACTGTCGGCAACGCATTCTTCGTGTATATAGAGTTGAGTGAGACGAACAGTGAGGCCAACACTCCGTACACAACACCCGTCACCGACAGGTGTCCGCCGTCTGACTCCTGATCGACGCCTAAGAAGAAGCCGAAGATTATTGTGAGACAGCAGGCGATGGCCGGAACCGAAGTGCTCTGTTTGAGGATCAGATAAGTGAGCACTACATTGAAGACTGTGGTCAACGATCGGCCCACGAAATAGAAGGCGACGCCGACGTACTTCAGACACAGGTTGTTGAAGGTTATCATCGACACGAACATCACCGACAGGGGGAGAATCTGAAGACAATCCCATTGTTAGATAGAGTCGATCGGCAATGAGAGGACAGGTATTACCGATTTGAGTGTCGATAGCTTGAAGTCGAGGGCCGGGAATGTAAACAATCGGTGATTGACTGACGAGAGGAGAGACATCACAAGACATATGAGAAGAGAACAAACGCATTGATAGAATGTGACAAAAAGTGGTGCATTCAGTCCGACGTCGGCCGAAGACAGCAGATGTTTGTTGAGGAAGACCATCGATATCGAGATCAACCAATACATGGACACAACGACAAACACTTCCGTGTATTTGGCGACCAAAGACTTGTCAGACATTCTGGCTCTTCGTTTGTGACACTCGTCAGGCGGTTCGGGCGAAGAGATTCAAGAGATTCTCAATTATGGCTAAGACGGGAGGAACAGCTTTTCCGGCCAGTGATGAGTGGATCAGTTGTCCGATGTCTTCCACGTTGTCTTCATTGGGAATCCAATTGATTAAAACCGATGACAACACCTGGGAAGCGATTGACAACTGATTTGGTTTCGATTGTTTGCAAACAAACTGATGTTTACTTCACTTCTCAGAGCTTTAAAGCTTTGAAACAAAACCGTCTATAAGTCAACAGTAAAGTGAGAGACAGTCAACGCCTACTTTCACTGACTGACGCTCTGATTGGCTAATATTGGTTATGTTAATGACACCGAAGGCGGCACTCATTCCCCGCTTTATTATTATTACTCAAAGCATGTGAGACACGATTGCAGTGCAATATATTTCGTTACGTTTGCGGACAACTGTTGGCCCCGTTTTGTCCCCTCTCTGCTAATCCAATGCAATCAATCAAATGGTAACCGAATTTATTGTATGTCCTTTTTGAGGGGCACAGAGGGGACCAGTGATGGACAAACAGCTGTTGTGCTCTGAGATGACATCTGAGAGCTGTCGCTATGACTGCGGCTTAAGTCGCGATAAGACATCACTTGAAGACAAATAATTGAATTGTTTTGCACACAAATTGTGGAAAATTGAGGACAAATTCGTGCGTTTTATGTACCGAACGAACAGATAATTTTTGGCCACAGCCGGCGATGTCCAGCGAGAACGTTCACGCGGTCGTCGGCCGCCATCGGCGACGCTCGTCCGAAATGGCGCCGATGATCGACAGGTCGGGCCACAACTCGTCCGACGACGACATCGATGTGCTCGAGAACTGTCTTTCAAACAGCCATTCAGTGGATCAGTTCGAGAACAGCGGTTCCTTCACAACCACTTACCGCGCTCTGGACTCAATATCTGTATCGCAACCGCCGCCCGAACCCATTTCGGTGACCCGAAGCAGAGACCGCCTCCGAAGACAACTGAAGTATTACTTTATGTCTCCGATAGACAAGTGGAGAGCGAAGGGTCGGCTGCCGTACAAACTGTGCCTTCAAGTCATCAAAATAGTGTTCGTCACTCTTCAGCTCACTATCTTCGGCATCGATATGTCCGACTACATGACCCTCGAGGCCAATACGGTATGCGATCTCTTTGCTTGAGTCTAATCAATGCATAGACCAGTCATTGACATTAACACTGTTTATCATTAACTTTCTTATCGCCAATCGATTACCGATTGATAACCACATCTAATCTCGAATGACAGGCCGTTTCACTTCGCAAACTGTTTCTACAAAACTGGGATACCCTCCGAGAGGTGATGACATACCCTCCGGCCGCCGGTCCCTTCGCCATCTACGAACGGGAACTCATCTTCGAGTCGATGGACTACGCGCTGCACCGCTTCGTCAACATATCGGAGATCAGTGTCGGCTCTTTCGGGTATCAGACACCGAACCAAACCCTTCAACCGATGTCTGTGTTCGAGGTGTGTATCGACAGCTACCGGACGGCACATCTCAATCCATCGCAATATTACTATTACATCGACAGTAAGATCGAAACTAATTGTATTCCTATCAACAATACATACCCTCCGGGAGACGACCGATGGACAGACTTTCATTTCAAAGACTTCTTGAAGCAGCAAAAGTTTGAGTTAGACTTCGAGAGTCTGGTCCAAATCGAACTGGAGATCCCGTTGCGGACCATATACCTGAACAGTTTGTCCGCTTACAACGCGCCCGAGTGTTACGACATCAATGTCAAGATATTGTACGACAATAGTCAACATTCGGGTCAGATTCTGGTCGGACTGACGGTCGCCACCAAACGGCAAGAGTGCAACGGAAACCGCAAAGACAATGAAGAACAGACTCATATCGAGCGACAAGTGCTAAACGCTGGAGTAATCCTGTTATGTCTGCTGTCATTCTTCCTCTGTCTTCGGTCTATCATAAGAGGCCAAAAACTGAAGACCAAAGCGGTTTACTTTTTCCGTAAACACTTTGGAAAAGAGCTGACATTCCAAGAGACGTCTCAGTTCGTCGACGGATGGATAATAATGATAATTGTGAACGACTTTCTGATAATAGCCGGTTCTGTCGAGAAGATCAATATGGAAAAGCATAATCTTCACGGCGCGCACTACAGCTACTGTTCTCTGATGCTGGGCATCGGCAACCTCTTGGTCTGGTGCGGACTCCTGCGATACCTCGGCTTTTTCAAGAAATACAATATTCTTATCGTTACTTTTAAGCACTGTTTGCCTCACGTCATGCGATTCCTGTTATGCGCTCTTATATTATACAGGTTTGAATTTGTCGCCACTTCTCTGGTAACTGTTCTAATCTGTTCCCATGTCTTTCAGTGGGTTCTGCTTCTGCGGTTGGGTAGTGTTGGGTCCGTACCACTTCAAGTTCAGGACAATGTCGCGGACGTCAGAGTGTTTGGTAAGTATCTGACTGTTAAATCACTTTATCGCACAAATTCAATGCAATCTAAGTCTTAACTACTTAAAAGTTAATCTCTTTAATACGATTACTAACCCAATGAATACGTTTATCACAACTAAACTTTTGATTCAGTTCGCGCTGATGAACGGCGACGACCTCTTCGCCACCTTCGCCATCACGAACACCACCTCTTTGTCGATCTGGTGGTTCAGTCGGCTATACCTCTACGGTTTCATAGTGTTGTTCATCTATGTCGTGATCAGTCTCTTCATTGCCATTATAATGGATTCATATGAGACGATCAAAGACTACTATCAGAACGGCTTTCCATTGGACGACTTGCAAGAGTTCGTGTCGGAGTGCGAGGACACGATGGCCTCCTATATGGAGGACATGCGAGAGACGCCCACATTCTTGCAGTCCGTCCGCACGTATTGCTCGCACATGAGAACCAATGCGTTGGCACTGTTTGGCAGGCGATGACTGCCTCACGAGAGGTCACAGAAGCCATTGATTGAATCGATTGAATCGCCGTTTTAGGCATTCGTTCTTATAAAGAGAGAAAATGAGATTTGATTTCAATGCAAATTTCAATGCAAATCAGAACCGATTGACTCAAAGCATAATTATTTTCCTATTTTTTTTATTGCCAAACATTAATCAGAAGACACTCTCTAAGAGACTGACCATCGGTTGAGCCGAAGTGCAACTCATTTACAGAGAAAGTATATAATATTTTAGATACTATTTTAGATGATTTTATTTATCATGTTTTATCTAAAATATTTATTATCATTGATATTATGTATGTATTGCTCATTAAAAGTTGAGACAATAAAATTAATTCTAAGCAAAACTTTCCGATTGAAGTTAATTATTGAAAAATTCCACTAAACACTTACTTACTTACTCATTCATGTTTATACTTGAAAGTTTGTGAGAATAACGGTATTCGGTATAAACGACTCGAGAAGTGAATTATTTGAAATATAAGTGAATTCTCGAGTCGTTTATACCGTTTATACGGAATACCGTTATTCTCACAAACTTTTCAGCATTTCATCGCTTCTTTGGTTTATTATCGGCGATAATTGTATCAATCATTGCTTCGTTATCTTCATACTGACAAACAGTTATTACGGATCCATATTTTGTAAATACAAATCAAGTAAATTGTGATTTAAATTGAATTAATCGTAAATTTATTTAAAATAATGGAATACACTTACTCATTTATGTTTATAAACAAGTTCAGGAATCCCGGTGGCGTTGCCACCTCCGACGGCTAAATCAGTTTAAATCAATTATTTCCATCGTTAGTC
>JAQGBE010000432.1:0-18903 GCA_034698225.1 Scheloribates latipes | reverse complement strand
TTTTTGATCACCTTTACCTAAGTAATTATCATGGTGATTGTTCAATATGTGGAGGACAGCATTAAAATTTCCATTATGAGGCCGGTATACAAAACATAATGGCTTTAATGAATTCATTGACAATACAAGTGAGATAACAATCAATCAGTCAATCAGACAGACAGAGACTGTCAGACACCGAGGAAGTGGTGTCTCTCAAGAGTTTTCGTTCTCCTGAGCGCCACAGTTAAGACAGGTATAGAAGACGGTCTGTCCCTCGTCGGCAGACCTGGTCTGCAGAGTGGCGTACGTTTGTCTGTTGTGTCCGCACTTCGAGCACTTCCTCTCAATGACCGGACCCTCGCTTTCGGCGGTCGCACTGTTTTTGTCGCTCTTTTTGGTGATCAGTGACCGCGAGTTGAAGACTATTCTTGTGGTGGCAGTGATGCCATTGAAGTGCTCGACATCTATCCGATAGCCGCAGAGACGGCACTTGACTTCGGGCGACGCATCGGTGCTCAGCGGCAGCGGAAGTATTGCTCCGCAGACCCGACAGAACTCGTTGAATGTCTCAGACATTTGGTCGCAGGTCTTCAGTGGCTCTTCACGTGTGGTAAACAAGAGAGTCAGTAATTACGTCGACATAAGGTTCGCCAGAGTTTGCAAGTTTGAAGAGTTTGGCATCGATTGGAACCAATTGGTTGTGCATTGGTCTGCGAGTCTCGACTCTGGAGTGAATCGATCGGATGGTCACTGATATTGATATTGATATCATATTTGATGGTCTGATTGGCAATGCGTGGCGTTTCGCGTGATTGCGGTCATCGCCTGCAATATAAATATGTTATTGTGATGTCGTAAACAAGCAATCAATTGGACCGATCAGTCTAAGAAGTGAGCTTGATCAATGATCATACTGGCCATTGTCATAAGTGTAGGACAGTTGTACTAATCCAATATTTAATTTGCAACACCAATGAAATATTTACCCGAATAATTAGCCCACATTGATATCCGCATACAAACTGAAAGGTTTTATGACGGCATTAGAATGATGTGCCTTGCTCATTTGCTCATTGGCTCATTTGCTGATTTATTATTGAAGCGCACATCTCACCAAATTAGCAGAGTATTAATTAATGCAATTGGTCTAATAAATATGATAACAAATATCATAATATAATCGCATTACTAATGTCTGCATAAAAGTTGATTAAATGATTATAACTCTAGATCAGAGCGATCGACAATCGAGGCAGGCAGGCAGGCAGGCAGTCGTGCCGGGCCATTGTGCCAAGCTAATTTGGAAATCGAAAAGAATTAAAGCCCAAACACTCATAAGATTAGTGAAGAGCCGGTGAGAGGAATGGCAGAGCTGTTTGTTTGGCAGTCACTTATCGAATTGAATTGTGACCAATAGTGGCGAAACTCATAGCATATCATACGTGAGTTAATTAAGTTAAGAGCTTTTTGTTATTTGTCGGCGAAAAAGGCTTCAAATTATTACTAATTTAATGACAGTTCAGTTGGTTTGAGCGATAAATTCATTGGATGAATAACACCGAGTCGTGAGACTCACCTTTCATAGCAACTATTGAGTGAATACCATCCAGAATATTCCAAGGAGCCAGTGCCGCCCTAATAATAATGGTAGGCAAGAGTAGTATCACCATGCTCAAATGCTCAATTCTCGTTCCAATACATTGCTCACTCGTTTGTACTTTATTCTTCACATTTCAATTGTTCGTACATTCATTTCCTTTCTCTCATTGTCTTTGTTAATAACAACATTAGATTGCAATTAATTAAATACAAATACATTTATAAATCATAAGAAAACAAAAAATCAAATTATATTTAAGTCCGAATAAATATTAACACTATCGGTGTGAAGCCTTTAAAGAGGAATTATCCTGATATCATGAATTTGAAAATTCAGAAATTTTTCACTGAGTTTTGGGTCAAAAAAGTTTGCCTTGCCAAATTTTGCTCAATAAGTCAAACGAAGTTTTGGCCAAATTTAGACTTTTATATTAACCCTAAATACCTCTATTATTTTAGGACCAAGGCACACAATTTTATATAACTTGCGATTCTTCTCTGACCTATTATATTTAGGTCATAGGTCCTCATATTTTAGTAGAAAGATTTTAATATGTATATAAATTTAGTAACTTGATAACTTAGATAATAATAATAAAGTTTGGTTAAGCTAATTAGTCGAATCGTGAGTACGTGTTGTTGTTGGTGGTGGACAGTCCATACTTGTCCCGCATCTGCTGTCTCTTCATCTCTCTCTGGTTGTGTCTCTCCTCCTGCGAGGCCTTCATGTCATTCCTCTTGCGCTCCCACTTCTCCATCGAGCGCCTCAGCTGAGCCCTTCTCGCTTTCTTGCACAGACAACAGCAGCAGATGATAGTCAGCAGAACCAGTGTTCCGCCCACTGACGACAAGACAATGATCAAGACTTTAAAGTCGACTAAACATGTCTTCCACGCCATGTCTTTGATTTGTCCGCATTTCTCGTTCGGTTTGAGCGCTTTGGCTCCGGTCGGGAAGAGATCGCACGACTTGGTCTTGTAGCAATAGTAGCATGCTGAGTTCGACACACACGCCTTGCACGAACTGTTCAACTTCTGACACTCGTCCGGACTGACAGTCGGCGATGCGGGGGTGGTGTCAGCCGAGTGGCAAATGGACAGCAGACTGATTGACAGCACGAGTCCGAAGACAATACTTGGACCGTAGAGTCGAGTGAAAGCCATATCGCAATTAATTTCACAATAATTGAGAATTTTATCGCAAAAACAATTGTTTCTATGAAAATGAATGCGTGAATGACTTGATTCGCATTTGTCGATTCATTGGTCTCACAGTCTCACTGTAATTGCATGGTACATGGCCATATATTATCTATTCAACATTTGTTTGACAAGCACAGACTCGCATGCCGTCACATGAGCACATACCTTGGACATTGACTATTTAAATTTCTTATTACAAGTGACGCAAAACTAAATCAATTTAAATGTTGTCTTTCAGAGAGTAATTAATTTCAACAAAATATATAAAAGTGTGGATTGATTTCAATGTTTGGATCGTTTGCAACACTTGTGACGAGTTTACTCCCCCAATGACCCGGTTGTGGATCACTCTTATCATACCTCTAATGAATTGCTAGTAATCACTCCCTTCCAGTGTTTTTCTGTAATAAGCGGGCGAATGACAAAACAATATAACAATATATTCACCATTTAATCAATTGTTTCATAGATTCAATTGATTCGATTAAAGCGTGGTATTTATTTAAGGCAAAATTGTCTGGCAAAGGAGATTCTGGCGAGCAGTTGGTCAGTTGGTCAGTTGGTCAGGTGAGATAGTAATACATTCGAAACACTTTATTTAAGAATCATATTTAAGAAAGCCATTAATTCTTGACAAGAATTGCTGGCTTTTCGAGTAATGAATGTATTTTTGATATCAATTTGAGTGATTTGTTAGAGCGATCCGGTCTATCTATCCCTTTAGCCATTTCTCATCGTATAGTTTTGCAAAAAAGCAATTGACGGCTAATTTTCTTAGTAATAAATTATTACTAATAATAAAATTCCGATACAATAAGACAGAAACTTGAGGTCAGCGGGGCGACTATAAAGTCCACTTTTTGCAAAGCTTTACTCATCGGGATCACAGATTAAGTAAAACGAATCAACTAGCTGATTGTGCCAAAGGTCATTTATCATCGACAGACTAGATGGAGAATTAATGCAAATTTTATTATGAAAGCGAAACTTTTATTATGTTATATGAGTATAAAAATCATTTTAAAAAAATATACAAAAACTAAAAGCATTCGGAACTGAACTAAAATAATAAAAATAATAATATTTTTCAATTATATGTTTTATAATTGTTCTTATAGTAAATAATAGGCGTTCGACTGTTCAGACTAGCGTTGGATCCGTTGACTGTCTGTTTGGAACAGCGCTTAAAGAGAACGATCGCTATCAGAAGGAAAGGCATTATCAGAAGCCACCAGAGGATCCACAAAAACCAGAGATTGAATGAATCGAATTGGCATTTGTCGGTGCGATCGGGTCTATAGTTGACGGCACACTTGCAGAACCCGCCTCTGCAGAGGCGGAAGGGGTCGTGCGATTGGCACTCGTCGTCCGTCCGACACGTGAAGCGCTCGCATTGGGCTGTCGTGCCGTTCAGTCTGTGGTTCGGCCGACAAACGCACACATTGTCGACGCATATCTGATTCGTGTCTCCGAGTTTACTGCAGTCGGAACTGTTGTCACACTTCATATGAAGAGTCGAATTACACATTTTGGTGATCGGGTCGATGTAGTGGTTGGCCTGACATGAGTCGCATTTCTTCTGACGGCAGACCCTCTTATTGTCGAAAGCATTGCAGTCGGAGTCCGATTGGCAGTCCTTATACACACATCGACCGAGTTCTTGGTCGAAGGCGAAGTTGGGCCGACACTGGCACGACTCGTTGTGGCAGAACTGGTCGCGGCCACACTGCTCGCTGCTCAGACACGACCTGACGTCGGGCTTCCGCTCCAGTATTTTGTTCCTCAAGCGGACGATCTCTTCCTCTCTGTCGGAGAGTATTTTCTTGCAATAGTTTAGTTTACGGTTCACTACATATCCGTAGTTACAGACACAGGACTTGTTGGCCGAGTAGTACTCAGACTTACAAATCATACTCTGATTGTCAGTGAGTCTGCAGTCTTCGTGAGAGCCGCAGACGAAGTGCTGGCACTTCTTGGAGGTGTCGTTCCAGCGGTAGTTGGCCTCACATTTGCACTCATTGTCGAAACACATCTGGTTTTTGCCCAAACAGTCGTATACTGTCTTACATCGCGAGTTCAGTGTATTGTTCGTGTTTTTCGTGTAATAGATATGAAAATAAATAATAATTATGAAAATTACTAAAACTAATGCATTAAATAAAATAGTGAAGAGTTTGCACGTCTTCGACATCTCCGGACACTTGTCCTCAAAGTAGTCATCGATCGACAAATTAGCGATTCGTCAGACGAATCCAAAACAAGATTTTTGGCGACAGTCAACCAAAGCTCACGAGTTTTCCACAACTGTTGAAATAAATCAAAAGTAGGAGTAGTTTTCCAAACATAACTTGCACGTCAATACATGTGATAATCGGAATCAGTTTCGAACAGCTTTTATATCTTCTTCTGATTCCTTAGAGAACGTCAACCTTCAGCTCACTTTCCGAACACTCACTCCAACAGCAGAGACGACCAAAACTGACCGCACATTCGACCCGATTGTCAGTGGCAATGGTCTAGCAATTTGTGACAACACTAATTAAACTCAACGGAGAACACGATTGCAAACCAAGACATTACTTTAAAAATCATATCCACTTTCAGCTCAAATCCCATTCAATTGTTAACCGAAAGCTCTTTCTCTGCTCTTCTCTGGAATTCTGATTAAAGTTATCAATCGATTAACAGAAACAGAAAATTCTTATCAGTTATTGAATATAAATAATTGCTTTAAATTAATAGTTCAGTAAATCATTGATTGGTTTACTTTTCTTATTTAACATTTGTGCAAAAATGCGTAAAAATTGTTTCGAAATTTCGTGAAGTCTTCCGATAAGAGAACTGTCGGAGAACTTTAGTTATCCTTCGGATTAGAAGAACTGAAGGCAATTATTGGCGAAGAGGTTCAGAGCATTGAGTTTTGGCATTGAATTAAAAACAGAGTTTCCTTTCAATCCTTTTTCTAATACAAAGAATCCGATTCTTGGGTTCAGCCATCAGATGATTCACTTCAATGAAACTTCGGACCAGATCTGCATTTTGTGTTAAGGTCTGAAAGACAGAGAGTGGTGACACAGACACGTAAGCCATATAACAATATCCGATTGAGCCATTGAGCCATTGCAAGGACAGTAGGACAGCGATGTCGCCAGTGATGCAGTCATATGACGGCATCAGTTCTGTAACGACCGAAATCACATCTCAGTTGGCGTAAGATTATAACACAAGACGTGTCACTCATAAACACAGATATCGTTCTAAACTAGTTTGAACTCAATTCCAGATTACATACAAATGTCAAAAATGTTTTATTTATTAAATCAATCGACAATTTTTCCCAAACGACTCACTTCTGGCGAACGAATCATCAAAATTGTGAATCACTTCACCCGAGAGTATCGTTAATATGGCATCGATTTCGGTGTGTCGTCCGTCGGGACCAATAATGGTTGGGCTCTGACAACACAGATATAGTTGTCTTCGACTTTCCGATCGCTTCATATATTATCTTTTCATCGAATTAAGACTTCGAAATGAATTTAATGTCTCACAAAATACCTCTTTTGAAGAATATTTTTAAACAACTCTTATATGACTCGAGTTTGTCGTCGTTTTTATTAAATGATTAAAATAAATAAGATTTACACAAAACTCGGACCAAGTTTTGGAGATAAACGCGATAAATAACTCAATTTTATATAAGTTTGGAATGAATTCAATTTTTCCATTTGATTGACGCCAAAGCGCTTTGAATATAAAAATATTCTTCACTTTTCGGACTTAATTTCGTCGATATTTCTTCCAATTTCTTATGATCTCGTGATTTGATTAAAACCTTACACAGAATTAGTAAATATTATTAGAATTATACAAATATTATCAAATGATTGACTGCTTTAAAGGCAATCAAACTCACGTCGATAACAGTCTTAATGAGTTTGACATCTTTGGCGGATTCGAAGCGAACATCAAAGTCGTCGATTAGGATCAGATACTTCTCCAGAATCTCTTGTGGCGCCTCATTCTTGTGCAAAATCGACAACACTTTGTCGAATGGGATCAGAGATTTCATCTTTTTATTGCCTAACCATGACTTTGAGACAACGAAATGATAATGAATTTCATTCAATCGATTAAAGAATACTTACTTTATATTCAAAAAGTGAGTCCACTTCTGGCCATCGCTTAGAGACGGCTAAAGCCATGAGTGCCGTCCAAACCAATTGCTTTTGACTCAAATGATATGATTTGCAAATGGCTTTAGGACTCGCGAAATGGTTTTCGGGTAATGAGTAGTGATATAAACAACAGTAAAATAGGGTAGAAATGACAGAACTGTCTGGCAATGGCTGGCGAGGAATATCGAAAAATAAGTGATTCAATGCATTCATTTCTTGTCGTTTGTCGTCCGCTTCGATCGGCAACTGTTGTTCGAGAAGTGATATCTGCTCTGCGATGAAGTCCCTCCAAAACAATACATCGCTACCGCCGGTCGAGAAATGATTGCGCAAACAGTTCTTCAGATTATGAATTTTGGTCTCTGGATTGGAACAACTTATTGCCTGATTGTATGCAGTGATTGCCGCCTCTTCGTGTCGGCCTAACATCACAAGAGTGTCTATCAACTGATCTGTCCGTTGGTTTTCTCTAAGATAAAACATGTAGTGATCAGAAGCAACACTTCTTTTGCTTAATTCATAATTGAAAATCGATGGCTTAATAGTTCTGTTAAAGTGAAGAACTGTTGTCATCACAGCATTGCTATCAATAGTGTCCACAGCGGTGTCGATCAGTTGAAGTTTCTCTTCCTTTCCCTTATAAAGACCGAGATTTATGTCATTTCGTTTGGAGAGCCATCCGATCGCCTCTTTTGGGCTCAACTTCTCTGAAATCACTTTCGGCGACAAACTGTCGTCTGTTGTCAATAGACTTTGCAATTGCTTTTTGGCCGCACTTTCCGAGAGTTTCAGATCTTGAGATCGAAATGAATTTTAATAAGTTTTAATGAATTATTTAATGTATGATAACAAACAACAAATCAATTGATTACCCGATCCTTTCAATGCTCCTACTGTTGTCTCAATAGGCGAACTCGAAGTCGGTTCGGCATTCAGTGTATCCAATGATTCCTTAATAGAGTTTAATAGTATAAATTGAAAATCAATTGACTTCAGACAAAATCAATTATATTCACATCGAATTCATCGAAATTGAAAGCATTTGATTTGCTTTCAGACCAATAGTTTTCGTCCACTTCTATCCTATTAGACAAAAATTAGCCACAAATTACTGATCAGTGATGTGTTGTGTTGTGGTGTGTCGGGTGAGTCCACCGGTCATACCATTTCGACTTTTGGGCCATAACTGTAGCACTAATTGAGTCACAAATTTGCCGACTCTTTAAACTCTTTAAATGACATTTAAAAACATTTCACTTCGAAAGACATCAAACAAACAAAACGTTACGAAATTGAGTCGATTTGAGAGCAAACCGATTGCGAGTCAACACAACAGTCAACACAACAGCGATAGGCCTTCACTGCTCGCACACTAACGTCATGTTTGACTGCATTTGTCGTGCATTACATCAAATGTTTACAAAACGTGTGTTTTGTCTCTCACTTAGAACTGATTGGAAGCTGAAGACAATTATCGTGTGAGTGATGGAAACAAATGAGTCAATTGACGTCCAAATTGGATGTGATGTCAAGTCTTCGGTGACTCCTATCGAGTCAAAGAATGATGAGTTGAAAGCGGAGACCGAAGTGGAGCCGACAGAAGAGGCCAAAGAGGAGACCACCGATGCGTTTCAGTACACGAGAAGAGGTCCGTTCACTTCGGAGACTCATAAGATTGAAGTGAAGAATCTGCCCAAACATATAGGATATGATGTGAGTTGTCGTCACTATTGACTCGATCTGTAATTCTGGTTCTAATTCTTCTTTTATAGACTTTCAAAAAGTTGATGAAAAAACTTGAGTTAAACCCACTGAAGATCAAACTGATCGGCCCGGGAGGTAATCACAGCCACGGTTTCGTCACTTTCAGGTGTGACGAAGACAGGGATAAAGCGATTGAAAGATTGGATAAATATTTGTGGAAAAACAAGGAATTAGTTGTGAGAAAAGCGAATCCAATTCCAGATCCGTTGGTCGAGAAACGAAAGGAATCTCTTGAAAGTGACCACAAATGCGATCTAAAGAGAACCAAATCGGAAGACTTAAGTGGTTTGACTGACGAGCAATTGGCCGACAAACTGAACGACAAAGTGGCCTCTCTTTGGAAGATTCCTTATCCGCAACAATTGGATGAGAAAGGCATTCACGTTAAATCATTTGTAGACAAATTCCAGCGACAAGTTGTGGCCAATGCCGGCGATAAACGTGATCTTTTCAAACCATGTCTTTTGGATGAGATTAAAGTCTCGCCGGTTGTCGACGGCTATAGAAACAAATGTGAATTCACTGTTGGTATCGACAAAACCGTTGGATTCCGATTAGGTCTCTATAAAGAAGGAACCGTTCGAGTGATAACTCCGGGACTCAATTGTCCGATAATTGGCCAAAGAATGAGAAAAGCGTTGAATGCATTTCAGACATACATCACAACTGAGAGCAAACTCGAAGGTTTTAATCCGGAGACACATTCGGGTCATTGGATTCAATGTACAGTTCGGACGACTGGTTGTGACTCAATGGTGATAATGGCGTTACATCGACAACAACTCACTGACTCTGATGTGGCCCAAGAAAAGCAAAATATCATCACTTTCTTCGACACTCACCCAGAATTCGAAGTCAATTCTGTTTATATTCACATTTCCAACAATAGACACAACTTTTCGAACGAATGCTTGGAATATCTGTTCGGAGAGAAATACATTTATGAGACGATTTCAATGGACAGAGATCTCAAGTTTCGGATCAGTCCTTTGGCTTTCTTTCAGATCAACTCAATCGGAGCCCAAATTTGCTTTCAATCGATTGAAGATCTGATAAAACCAAACCCAGAGCTCACACTTCTTGACATCTGTTGCGGAACAGGAACTATTGGCCTGTGTTTGGCCTCCAAAGTAAAGAAAGTGATTGGAATCGAGCTCAATGTCGACGCCATCAGTGACGCCAAAGTCAACGCACAATTGAATGGCATCTCAAATGTCGAATACCACGCGGGAAAAGCTGAAGAGGTCATCACCAAAGTGTTGGATACTTGTTATGCAGACGACTCGGATATGGTGGCCGTCATAGACCCGCCGCGCGCCGGACTCAGTGAGTGGTCATTAGTTGACATCAAATATTGATTTATTGTAAAAATCAGATAATTCGTTGATAAGAGCCTTAAGAAGTAATCATTTGCTCAAACGATTGGTTTACGTGTCGTGCGATCCAAATATGGCCATCAAGAATATGGTCGAGTAAGTGATTGTCACAACAATACTGTCCTAAACCTCACTCTTCATCCGTCAGTCTGTGTCGACCGACATCCAAGTCGTACAGAGGGAAGCCGTTTGCGGCCATTCGTGCCATTCCTGTCGATCTATTCCCGCACACAAACCGATGCGAATTAGTGGTACTATTCGAAAGAGTCGGCGAATGACCTCATCTGACAACCAGTTTGACAATCATTTTTGGATCAAAACTTTTGACCAATAAATAAAAGTTTGAATATATTTTGAGAGCAAATAATATACAAATAATGTATATATTTATTACAGAATTGCAAACATTATTTAACAAACATTTAAAAAGAAGTGACCAAACATTCGACACATCGTTCCACTAATTCATTCATTCATTCAGTGTTGGCCTTAATCGGAGTCACATTTAAAATACGTTTAAAATACGATAAAAATTGAGTAATAATTGGAGAAAAATGCAAAAATTGTTGCAAATCTGACCTTTGATTATACAATCGGAGAGTTATTGCAATCAAATCTAAAGGAAAGATAAATATTTAAACAAACGCTAAGAGGAAAGACAACGGAAGACCTGTTGAAGCGATCATTTGGTTGACTAGTTTGGGCTCGAATGACATGTTTGACAAACATTGTCTCAAATAATCACCGATAAAGTGATAATTGTTTTAAACGTCCGCTTTTGAGACAAACGATCGCAGAAAACAATGTCAATAAAAAAGAGTCGAATACAGAGTTGCGTTGCGATAGTGAGTGACGAATGTGTGTTGTCTTCGTCGCTGATCTTGTCTTAGCTCCTGTCTTCGGTGTCCTGATGCCAGTGCGAGAGATAATTGTGAAAGAGCTGACGGGCGAAGTCGAGGACAGAGACCACGTTGTTCTTGCGGACTAAGCCATCGAAATACATTTGAATATCGTTTGCATCTAAGTTATTGTCAATGATTTTGTCCCTATTCTGCAATAATATCGTTAAACACAAGAACAACATAAAGGCGTCGTTCGATCCCAACTGATCCGGACTCAGGAGAGACACGCTTTTGGTGAGCGACGAGCACTCAGAAGAGAGGTTCACCAGTGAAGAACACGACGAAGACTTTGTGCTGCAATTGGTGGTCACTTCACTAAAACTGGAGCCAAATTCGCTGCAATGCGAGCCATAAGACTCGGTTCGAGGCTTTTCTGCTTTCAGCGATTCGCAGCTCACACTCCGGGCCAGTCCTACCGGACACGTCCACACCTGGCCTTTGGGCGCCAGATCTGCAGAGCCGTCGCTGTCGTCAGTGTATTCTCCACTGCAATGAACATTCCTTAAGGTTTTGATTCGCAGATTTTCTTTTTCTGTATTTTCAGTATTTTCAGGCCTTTGAGTGATCTTTGGATTCTTTTCTTTATCTTTAGTCTCCTTTTGATTATTATTTTGGATCGACTTTTCACTCGCTTCAGAAAACGAGTCTTCGGTATCGATACTAAACTGTTTATCAATCAGAGGCGGAGGACATCGATAGATGCTTTTGATGAACTCGTCCTCATCGGGAGAATCCAAGTCTTTAGAGTCGGTGCTTAAAAATTGCGGCAAAAATCTGATATTTCGCGGACGAACTGCCAGTGGCTTCGGTTCGGGCTTTGAAGCACTGATTCCAATATTTCCGGTAAGGGATACGTCAGAACGGAATTTGGGTTTCATTGGATGAGAATTTTTGTTCGGAATATAGAGAAAATTGTCGTCAAATAATCGTAAACTTGTCATCGCGTCTGAGGTCGGTATCGAAGACCAGAGCACTTCCAGCATATGAAGCGTGTCGTCGAAGGGAAACTCTCTCTTGAGCTCGAGTAGAATCCAACGATAGCAGAACAGAAGTTCGTGAGAGCCCTGAATACGAAGATATGAGTAGAACTCCGGGTCGTAGTATTGGAGCAATTGAGTCAAGTTTGCGAACTTCCGGGACATTGACTCTCCGCTAATGTTGAAGTTATCGGAGAGGCGGGTCATCAGCGCACAGAAGCAGATGTAGGCATGCGATTCGTCTGAAGGCGATTGACAATTAGCGAACTGAGTCGGGTCTCACATGACATACCTTTCATGGCATACAATAGCGGGGACGCTAAGTCACTCATCCCTTGACAGTACTTGTCTTTGTGGTTGAGCGCGAATGTGGTCAGAATGTTGAGAAGTGCGGTCACATTGTCGTTGTCGTCGTCACTGCTTCCGTAGTAGTAATGATGACAGCGATCGGTTCGCATCACATCTTTTCGTACCTGAAGACAGAGAATCAATAATTATTCTGATGATAGATATCGCGAATCACAAACCATATGCAAAGTCTGCTCAACGACCGAATCATTTTTGTTGGACTGCCATAAGTTCCTCATTTGCTGATAGGTCTCGCATTTGAGTTTAATGAAGTCAATCCTCTGTTGAGCGGTCAGACCCGGCGGGTAGACGTTGAGGAGGTGTTTCCAAACCACTTTGCGAAGGCTCGGGTCGACACCCCGTCGGTAGACCGCGATTCGTAGCTCTCGGGGACACTTGACTTTGCCCTCGCCGTCCAACAGATTTCGGAACTGATTATCATTCAACGGATAATTCGTCGTTTCGTTGGACAATTGGTTGCGACTGCCTTCGAACGCCTTGCTCATAAACTTTTCCACCTATAACATCAAATAACAGTCAAAGATAAGAATTGGGTGCAAACGGAAGCCTTTAGAATCAATTACCTGACTTATCAGAGTGTTGGCGATCGATATGCTGTTAGTCATGGACTGACTTCGGGCCACATCTGATATCGTAATGACGTCCCAATCGGACAGAGAATTGCTTTTGTCGACCGACATTCGGATTTGGAGGAAAGGGTTCGAATGTGTTCGAGTGTATGCAGAATCTAAGTCTATGTCTGATTCTATAGAGGAGTAATCTCTTGAGTCTCGGCGATAATACGCAAGAGAAAAGTCACTGTAATGTCAAATGTTGTGTTAGAATGCGTTACATAACTGGTTGCCAACCAATTTGTTTGGCCTTAACTACCTGTTCAGGTTGAAGGCCCGGACCAGCAGTGACTGCAACACCGATAATGGCGTCAAATGTGGATCGACACTGAATTTCCTGAGTTCTTCATCGCTGTTCGATATATTCTGGTTCGCGCTTTCAATCTTTGGAAAGAATTCAAGTTTTACTCTTATTATTTGGGTTTGGTTTCAATCGATTTCGCGATAATAATCATTTGAATGCAATTTTTGGACTCAAATAACTGGAATTGTATGGCAAGTATCAGATCATCAAGAATTGCGTCTTGCAATTTGAGTCTACATAAGTTAGCCTTAATTTGATTGGCCATTCAGTCCACACTTTTTACGACAAGACATTAATTTTATGATTGTTTGCAATGTCTTATCGCTAATCATAATTTATAATTTAATCTAATTTAAAATTTTAATCAAATGTTTGTTTTCATTTTGGCGAACAGTGATATCAAACATAAACATATTTTTTGTGGTTTGTAGTCTTGTATTTCTGCATATAGAACAGCTAAAGCAATGTATCATGGTGTTTTATTGGAGTAAATAATTATTGTTGGCGACAAAGTCCATTAAAAAGATAATTTCATGGAATCGTGCAATAAAAACCCTTCTTTCGATACATTAAACATTAACCAAACTAATTGTTATTGTATATCAAGTGAAATGAATATATGAAACTAAAATGCTATCAGTAATCGGCGGATTTTTGCGGGACGACAATTGAGATCGCGCTAGCAACTTAACTGAATCTGTTTGAATTTAAATTGAGACTTAAGCCCTTTTTACTTTTGATTTGCTATAAAATCAGCTTTAAAATGTCAAAAGTTAGATGAATTCCACAAAATGTTAGACTGATTGTATCGGAATTTGAAGACGAGTTTGTTATCGGCGACAATTACAATCGAGAGAAAGACTGTGTTTTGCGTTCATTGCAAAAGGCATTTGAAGTCATATAAGAAGGGCTTAAGTCTCAATCGAAATTCAAACAGATTCATAAAAGTTGCCAGCGCGATCTTAATTGTCGTCCCGCAAAAATCCGCCCTTTAGCTATCAGATATTAGATAATGTATGCGATTAGCTATGAATAGTGTCTGTAAGGGTAGAAAGGCTTGCAATCGCTGTTACCAACGACAAACTAAAACTCAATTCAACGACAATCGCATCGATTGGCGGTAAACCAGAGGCTCAAGCATTTGGCGGAACTATTTATCCAATCATTGGTTTTGTTTTAACCAAGATATACATAGTGGTGAAGGTCTCAAATTAATTAGGTCTCAATTAGCCATTATAACTAGCAATGAGAGGTCGGCACCAATGCTGGCCATCCCTGCGCTCTGGTATTGGCTTTCATTTGAAATCAATACTTTGGAATCAATTTTCTTAGTCTGACTTTTTTTGACACAATTAGAGACAAATAATTAGCAATTAATACATATAACGGAAATCGGTTGAAATTAACGACTTGGGCAGCAATTGCAAGGTAGATGTCGATCACTTACTCGGATCACTTGGATGCGTATGGCTTCGGGAATGTGGTAATGGACTAAATCATACATTATTTAATACAATTAAACGACTCATTGGTTTTCAAATCCAATGCAATGAGTCGTTGAAAACACACAGAAGAGTAAAACCGAAACAAATGTCAACAAATGGTAAAACGGATGCAATTGTAAGTCAATTGAGGAAAAATTCTATCGTCTGATGTCCGAAGCGATCCATTCGTGTCCACTCAGGAGACTAATTGTCGTCAATTGTGTTCAGAGTCTGTCACCACAAGAGTCAAACGACAACAGAGACCACAGACAACAGACAGCAGAGTCTCAGACGAGTCAACACTGACAACACTGTCTGACGTCAGCTGTTGTTTGCCTTTTAAATGAGTGAACGGCTTATCACTGATTGTTTTGCTTGTTTTGATTTGGTTTAGCACTCAATTAACTAATTTAGGCCTTCATTTCAACTTCACTTCACATCACTTCCAGTTGCGTAACAACAGTCCGACCATTGAGTGCTGGACTTGGCTTTTGTCATCATTTCAAAACATAAGTTTTGAGTCAATTAATGGGAAAACTCCCACAAAAGGCGTTCAATTGTCTTAACACTGATTAGCATTTGATTCGGTCGAGAGATGTCTTCGTCAAAGAGGTTCGAAGACTTGAAGGATGAGTTGGTGTCGATTGAGGATAAGATCAAACTTCAGATGAAACACAATATAAGTGAGTGAAACGAGCAAGTGGACTTGCCCACTGTGACCAAGCTCATTGCTCATTGCTCAATGATCACTGATCTGAATGCTTTGTTAGATGAGGTGACGTTAAACAAGTTGTGCGCCGAAGGCGATGCCATTGTCTTAATGCTGAAAAGAGAGGTGGACTCCACCCCGGTATTGGTCAGAAGTGAAATGGTCGACAATTGGACCCAAATTTCGCAGCACTGGAAGGACTTCAAATTGGATGTCCGAGGCAATAGTGTCCTCGCGAATGACAGCTCGCCCAACAATGTCTTGAGCCGAGGCATCAGTATCCTGGAGCGGACCAATCAAAGTGTTCTTAGAGCCGAAATGGTGTCGCGCGAGAGTGAGGCTATCGGCCAGGAAGTGATCGGCGAATTGGGCGAACAAAGGGAATCACTTCTGAGGACTCGCGAACGACTCGACGGCACAAATCACGACCTGAAGAGGAGTCACGTGTTGTTGCGGTCGATCAACAGAAGACTTCTTACAAACAAATGTCTTCTGATATTTATTATTATTCTTGAAGTGATAACTCTATTCGCCGTTATTTACATTCGCTTTATTAAGAAGTGATTTGTCTGTGAAGTGATTCCGAAGAGGTTTAAGAGGTTTAACTTTTTTCAATTTTTAATAAAATTGATTCATTTGGTGCACTGCAGGCGAACGGTAGTTTATTTCTGGGGTCAAAACACAAATAGCTTCTTCGCCTTCTAAACGACTTGAGCCGACAATACAATAGTTTACCTTTCCACACCTGTTCAACTATCCAGCCACATTTACGGTTTTGTTTATGACCCTCTTTAAATAACCTTATCTTCAATTGTCGACCGTTTCTCGACAAACAAATCATTTTCTCGATCGTATTGCCAGTATTGTCAGTCGCCTCAAACTTCAATCTGACAATCGAGGAGTTCTCCAATGGACTAACGATAACATTTGCGACCAACTGGTGGCCAATCCTCACACTGGCGAGTGTCCACTTCTCGTTGGCACAAGCATTTGTGGTCAGCGGCAGTGACGGCGAGTCGAGGAACTGGGTCGAGAGGAACAGAAGAACAAATAAAGTTTTAATAGTGGACAGCATTGCTCTGATCAGTGATGGATAGAGTGTTGGACGAGTGTTGTGTTCGGACAATACCAGACTAGAGGTACAGCACATCAGTCGCATCGCATCGCAACTAATAGTCTAATCGATTGCATAAAATTTAATATTTATTTAGAAGTTGGGATTCAATAGCGATCGATGACATCCGATACGGTGTGCGCCGCACGCGTTGCACAGACCGCAAGCGAGGCATCAAATGAAGAGCTTCTGCATCAGGTTGTGCTTGATCTTCCCGCACTGCTCGACGTTCTTGTTAGGCCTACAATGGATTGAATTTTAGCTATCATTTTGGAGTCAGATTTCGTTACCGATTCATGAATGCTCGCAAAAGCTGCTTCTGATTGGGACTCAGCTCTGCGATCGAATGTGTCAGAGCAGACAACGGCCCTCTAAGGTCGGACACAGTCTTGTAGCGGCCATTCTCATCCTTCAAGAGCCCCAATTCGACTAACAGGGCGTTCATCGACAAGATTTCATTGGCTTTGATCGCGTGCTTCAGATATAATTCTGTCCAGAATTAACACACAATTGATATACATTTGGAACAATTGTCAGACAATTACCGCTTTCTATCAAAGCCTCGTCTTTCAGAGCCGAAGTCTGATTATCGAAGCCATTGATGGAAATATTGACGAACTTAGAGCACAAGTCATTCACGTCATTGGATTCCTAATCGAGTAATAAAATGCAATTCGTTTGTCAATCACTGATTTTAATCATTAATTTATATAAAATTAGTGTCAATTCAATGATCGATGAAGTGATGATCAAAGACATACGTTTTCTATTTTGAGAGTCAGCTCTTCAATCAGACTTTCACTCAAGTCTTTCACTTCCGACGTCTTTGTGTGTCCGCTCTCTACCGACTCATTTATGATCGACTCGTCTTCCTCTGTCTCTTCGTGCTCTTCAGTGTCCTCGTCAACGTGACCATCCTCTGATCCTTCGTCGTCACTGATGAGTGAAGAAAATGCTATCACATTATAATAACCTTATTTAAAGATTCAATTACTCAATGATCAAATCAATCTTTTCGCTCAGACAATCCAAAAGTGTTTCGACACCCGATTCGCCGAAATTGTTATTACTTATATCGAGTTTCAATTTCTCAGTTCGGGCGGTAGTGTTGGCGATGGTTAGACAGCACTCGATGATCGCGTCAATCGCTTCTTGGCCTCCGATCTCGTTTCCACTCAAAATGATTTCTCTGACATTTGTAAGATTGGATTCGTTGAGAGCCCTGCAAATGGCGACACAACCGCTCCGTTTGAGGATACAGTCACCGAAATTGATTGTCTCGATTGCAGTCAACTTCTTGAGAGCAGACGCGACACTCATTGCCTGCACTTTCAAGTTATTATCATTCAGATTGATATTCTTCAGGCCTTTGTTGGCTTCGATGGCTTTGCAAATGGTTTCAATGCCTTTGGTGTGAATACCGTTTTGAGGCATTTCCAGTGTCTCTAAAGTGGTTAGTCTTTGGAACAGACGTAAGAAATACGAAAATCAATCATAAAATGTCAAATACTTGGACAAAGAGTTTCCGATGGCCTGAGCGCCCAATATTTCCAATCGATTGCGACCACAAACCAAAGTCTTCAGATTTGTAAGGTTTGTCAGCCCTTTAGCCAATATCTGTCCGCCACCGACACCGAGTCCGCAGTTGTTGAGTCTGAGTGTCTCCAAAGTGACGCACGACTCGCTCTGGAGGAATGGCAGCAGCGATGGCATCGTCACGGGTCCGATGGCATTATCGCTCAGGTCTAACACCCTTATGCGGGCACTACTCAAAGTGATTCCCGCGGTCACGAAGTTGAGCACTTCGGGGATTTCGCTCTTCAGACGGCCGGTGAATAAGTCTTTAAACAACATGTTCTGAAGCGTCGGTTTGCTCTCAAGGCTTTTGGCCAAACTCTTGGCCGCGTCGACGCCCAACGTGTTTCCCTCGAGGTTGAGAGTGACCAACTCTGGACATGCATTGATCGCATCCACGATCGCCCGAACGTCTTCTTCAGTGTTCAGCTTCAGCTGCCGGCCCGCAAACGAGACAATCGTGTCGGTGATGTCCACATCGCCCACACTTTTAGTCAGTTGAGTTACATCGGACGACATTTCGGCGATTTTGGTCTCAAATATATTCAATAAATAAATAAAGAGATCTTAGGGTCGGAGACAAAGTGGACAGAAGTGACAGCACTGACAGCAGTGACGGACTCGCGATTCAAACGAAGTGAACGGAAGGGAATGTCTGCCAATTGCAAACACAGCAAACAGAGTGTTGGCTGCGAGCGGTGTGTCGGTCGAGAGCGGCAAACGTTAATCCCGCAGATAATCACCGATCGGTTCGCTG